>CM076578.1:53768502-53977883 GCA_034641835.2 Pinus albicaulis
GCTCACTGACTTAACCGTTAGAGTCGGTATCTTCATCCCTCCATCGGAGATCAAATTTCTCTTGTTGCATTTCATTTTAGGTGTCTCACTCAGTTTAGTCAGCTACATTCCATTAGGAGCATGGATCATCTAACGGTAGGGTCTTGTCGCTCATATCCCTCATGTCTTGTACCTGCTGGCCTAGTTATGTTCATCAAAATCATTTACAGTCATTTCTGGTCTCCTGGTAGGCAAACAATCATTTTAGGGTTTTTAGTCTCATAGGTCTAGGGTTTCGTTAATTTAGTCTTAAAAATGACTAATAATGTCAGCAGGCACATGAGGGAGGTTCGAAATAGGTTTTCATCGCAAAAATTTCATCGTCATAATGTTTGATAATGATTTTTCTTCAAAACTCTGTTTTGAAGAAAAATTGTCTATTTTATCCGTTTGTAATAAATGCAATGTAATTTTCAAAGTTTTTTAGTTGTAAATTTCTTCAGGCGCAGCCCTGGTCACCTTTGCCAAAATCCCATGCCATCTATCCCTCCAAAGACAGACAAGAGATTCATCATTCAGCTTAAAAATCACAAAGGAAACAAAAACAGAGTTTATGTGAAAAGTGTCGAAGTTCAAACATTACAAAAGTGGATTTTTTCAAATCAAAAATCAAAGTCTATGGCATAAAATATATTTTTGTGCTTCAATAATCCATTTGTAAGCCAAGACAAGAGTGACGCCAAGAGAAATAGTGAAGAACAAGCATGATTTAGAGGCAGACCTGTGTGAAATTCATTGTCGCGCACTGGGTGGAGGTCAGTGATGACTGACCCAGCATGGCGCATAGGGCCACTCTACACCGTGCAAATTTGAACCGTCGCGGCGCACCGGGTGGAGGTCGCGGTCCATAAGAAAAATGTGGCGCATAGGGCCACTCTACACCGTGCAAATTTGAACCGTCGCGGCGCATAAGGAGAGCGCGACACACGGCCACCGTCGCAGCCGCACAAGGCCGAAACACAAAAATTCTTGCTCATTCCCCTCAATCATCAAAACGTATTCGGCCTCCTTTTCTCCAAGTAATTTTATGAGACTTTATATCATATTAAATCATGTGGCATGGTTTTGAGTTTGAATATGTGAGTTTGAATTCTAAAATTATAAACCTAACATCTGTTGAAGTACCTCCTTCGGTTTTGAAATTGAAGTTTTAAAATTAATTGTGGTGCCAAATACTCTATTCCCCACCTTTTTGTTCCTCCCCCTCACTGTTATATCATCACTACAGTCAATTCCCTTATCTCCCTTAAATCCCTAAAGCCACTCATACCATCTCATTCCCATTATCCCTATTCTCATTTGCAAAATTTCCCCAAATCCCAAAAAAATCTAGTGGCTGTCCCTTTTCCCTAAGTTTGTCAAATCAAAAGCTTTCAAAAGGCAAATTATCACTTGATTAAAACCCCATTGTCCCCACTGCCCTATATCTCCTATAGTCCCTCCCCTTTGACACATATTTGGCAACTAAAACAAAGCACCAAATTCTCATTTTTATCTCATACAAGCCAAACATAGACCTTGAAACACCATGGAGATAGACACTGATACATCATATGACAGAGATAGTGATTCTACCACTGAGCTACATGCACCTAGAAGGCCTCGTAAAGGTGGCGAACATGTGAGAGAAGAGCCCACCTCATTAACTCAATTTTAGGCTTGCCCACTTGCCATGGCATTTTTTTGGGAGCAGTCATGCTATCAGTATTGTGAAATGATTGCTAGGATCCATCATCATCAAGAGTTGGCTCGTTTGTTTGTATTGCATTTACATGATGGTCAGGTAACTCTTGCTGGTGTAAATTTTAATTTGACACCAGAAACCATTTCTCAAACAATCGGGATACCAAATGTGGGTGAACAGTGGAACAAAAGATAGCAGGTGGACAGAGTGCATTATGAACCATACATCAGGACTAGCTTTGTGAGGTAGCTTAGCAGAGTGTTCCCATTCCGGTTCTTGAAGGAATCCTATACGCCTTTGATGAAACTCATTATCAAATATTTCAGTTGTGAGGGCCGGTTTTCATGCCTCTATGCCTACCACATCAAGTTATTGATGCATCTCACCAGAGTGAGGATGATGAAAATTCCTTATTTCATGTGCCAGAATATCGACAGGATGACCATTCTTGTGCAGAAGAAAACTCCTGAGCAGCAGTACAACAGTATTTATCACTATGCACTCATCAAGATCGTGGTTGTACATCAGCTTCGATTGCAGGGTATTTCATGGGAGGATTTCATTTCCTGTGATTTATTCATAGCTCCTCAGGTTCCTCCGGAGGTTTTTCATGAGCCAAGTGAACCTTCACATCAGCCTGAAGGTCACGAGACAGAGCCTATCAGTGTGCCAGTGGTTGTTAATAATTAGAGTTCTATATTATTTGGTGAGTCTGACGATCACGAATCGAGAACTAATTTTCAAAAATGGCTTGTTTTTTTTTATAACTTCCTAATATACAAACCTCCTCCCTCAGTTTTCTAACCGCTATAAAGTTTTGGGGTATTCGGAGAAATCTTTGCCCCAAGTATTCTTGTTTTTAGCCATCATTTTCAAAAACGGTTTCCGTGCAAGTGGAAGTGACTTTTCAAAAACTGAAAGTGGTTTTTTTTCTAAAATCTGTATGTACAAAAACCTCTCTCTTTTTTTACATAGGAATTATGGTTTGAGAAATTTGAAATAATATTTGAAGGCACATTTTCCAGAAATGTCATGTTTAGTCATCTTTTTTAAAAACATTTTATGGCCAATAAAATATGAATCTTGATAAAGTGGATGCGGTTTGTGTTCCTATGATGGAAAAATAAAAAATCATATTTCAATTTTTACACAGGCATTACAGAATGAGAGATAAATTCACATCTTCAGAGCCTATTTTTCTAAGTGTGAAAAATATTGTTTTTGACATCTTTTTGCAGAGACTATTGTGAACAATAGGAGCTGAATTTTTGGAAACAGAGAGAGGTTTATCTCGAAAACATATTTATATACAATAAACGTTTTCACTTTTTACATAACTATCTCAGATTGAGCTATTCAAATGGATAACTGGACCCTATGTTTCAGAAATTCGGGAGGAAAAAACTCAAAGACAGTTAGTGACTTGGAGGGCACCTCATCAAATAAGAGTTGCTATCAAATTCGAATTGCTCTTCTTTCTCACCAGAAATCCACAAATATAGTGCCAAAAAGATTCGTTAGTTTTGAATTTCCTATGTTTCAGTTTTGTAATAAATCTTGATATTTTTTCAAGATATTTTAGTTTATAATTTGTATAAATTCTTCATCATTTTATGTAATAGATGTTGGGATTTATAATGAGAAAGACTACCATTCATTGTAAATTTTTCCACTGAGTTCAAGTGACCTCATCAATAATACAAGGACATTCTTTACAGGATTCATGTGGTGTACAAATTGGTGATGTTTTTCTTATGTTCATATGTTTATTCATTGTCTTGTTTCACTATCATTTCTTAAAAACTAAATTACATTACAGAAACAGTGACAAATAGGATTTGTTGGAATATGCACCCTATTCTGGATGTATGTAATTTATATGTTTTCTACTGAATTCAAATTAAGGAATTATTAATTACTCCTTATGTTCTTTTGAACCTTTCATTTCCTCCGTTTCATATTCATTTAAAAATTCTGAAATATCCAAATAATGCAACCAAGCTTTCCTTATGAAACTCCCTAAAAGTTTGATGCAAACATCCAGCTTATCTCTTATGACTCCATTTCCCAATGGCCTTCTCTTGTTTTTCCAACCAAAAAATTCAAAAACCAAACTCTAAGCCCATTAATCGTCTAAAATTCACATAAAAATATAGTTAAATTTTACGTAGATATCCTCTCTAAAAGTCAGGGCACACAGATCCCTTCCAAAGTGGTTTTGAGTGTTACCTCCAAGGGATTTTTTAGCCTCTCTCACAAAAACAATAATAAATCCAAACATAAATTAATTAATTAAATATTCCAAGTTAGGAATATGTGCCTAACTTTTGGGTTGTTCCTCAAATATTGGAGTTTGTTTAGTAACTCCTACCTTGGTGGGTTTTTGGTGAGAAATTATCTCAACCAAAGGAGTCTAAGATATCACGGACTATCTTAGACATTGTCTCTCATCTATTTAAATTGTAAACTAAATTCTTTTAATAAGAGAGAATGATGAGAATGCCATGAGGCTGAAGCCTCTTTTCTGCCAATGTTTTGTCTGATTTTGTATCTATGTTTTCTGCAATCTGTTTCTAAGTTAATTTCATTTGTAATATGTGGTATCAGAGCACATGGTTTTACACTTTGGGATTGAGAGACTCTGTGCATTGAAGCTTTGCCTGCATGAGGCATTGAGCGTTGCATGTTGTGTGAAAGCGTGCGATGGAAAACGCACACAGCAATTAACATCTAAATTGAAGGGCGCACATTGCATAGAGGAGCGATGATGCAGACCATAAGCATAGAGGTAAGGCAACATCGTGAATTAAGTGCTCTAGTAGAATGGAGTGTTTAATTTTGTTATGGAATGATATAATGAATTTCATTCAATGGATTGACTGTTCTAGAAATTGTTGAGTGAAAATCGATGAAGGGTTTGTTTGGTATAATCTATATCAATATTTTATATTAAAGCCACAATACAGAAATCGTTGAAGATTGAATTTGAAAGTGTTTAAAATCTATGTGAAGAGTTTTTTAGTCTTTAAATTCCATTCTCTATTGATATAAATTTGTGTAAAGGATTGTTGGAATCGATTTTGTCAAAACCATAATAAGTAACTCAGTGGAGAAATTAATTATGTGTGAGAGAGGTTATGTTTTCAAACACATTTGAATCCACTTCTTTGTTTATTAATTAAACGCGTGTTAAATCTTGTGTGAAATTTCAACGGAAGTCGATGAGATTTCGGCCCTTTTGATGAAGGACGCAGATGAAGTTAACTCTGTTTATTGAGCATTTTTTTTCTAGCATCGAAATTTTGTTTACTTGAAGCGATATTGGCTGAGATCGATCATAGTATTAAATGGAGTGGACGGGATTCTAAAAGAAGCGATTGAACTCTGGTTTAATATTAATCGGAGATCTGAAGGTTGTGTTTCATCGATGGTGGATCTGCTGCATCTTTCGTATTTGCATTGCATTGCCCAAGTGCAACAGCAATACAGTGGGCTCTGAATGATGAAATTTGCAGGTTGATAGTGCTTCACTCCAAGCCGATATCGCTTGGCATCAAATATCATGTGGTATTGTGGTTTCTTCACACACGAACCTGAGGTTGCGTGGTAGTGTGGTGCATTCACACAGGAGGCCGAGATTGTGTGGCTTGTGCTACAGCGGTGCAGCTTGGTAAATAGATCATCAGAGTGTTTTTTTTTTAATGCTCTATGAAAACTCGTGCTTTTTGGTAGATCGATGAAGTAGTATTTTTTGTTTATTCTGTATTATGAAGCGAAAATGACAAGGAAAAGTGAAGTTGACATGCCTTTTATTCATAATTAAAGCTGGGATCAATTATCTTCTCTTTGCCTCTATATGTGTGTTTCAGGGATTTAACACCCTAGAGGTTGGTTGGGATTCAACCTCCACAGAGCAGGGGCGTACTACTTAACAGAGACTCACACGATCATGCACATTCATAAAAACGAAAACGAGTAGAATGAGAGGTTTACCTGTTGGTCCTACGTTTGAAGTAGATCCACGTGGAGTTCAAACTCCCTGCAACCGTCCTTCCTCTTTCACCTGAAATACAAGAAGAAACCAGCACAAAGGACAAGTTGTACAATATATTTCTACTCTATATGTTAGTGAGATTCATATAAAACATTAAATAAATCATCATGAATGCATGTATAACAAATATTCTTCATACATTAAAGCATACACCAACACATTTACTTCGGGAACAGCATGATACTTCTGTATTATAAAAATAGTACGTACAAAAGTAAGTGGAGAGATCACCTGATCCTTCCAAGGCCTTCGCAGACTGTCGTCCGGATCCGTCCAGCCCTTGCCTCGCTAAGACTCCTTCCAAACAGGTGCATACGAGATAACATATAAAGGGATGTGTATCTCAAGGAAACAAGGGTTTCCTGAAATGAACTGGGAAAGTGCAGGAGGCACGGGGAATCAGACTTGGATGGGGGAAATACCAACAGAGTATAATAATAATAATTCTCTCTCTCTTAGGCCATACATATGAGGTCTTTTTATAGTCCCTCCAAGTAGTTTCAGCAGTTGGAAACAGTTGGCCACGGGCTGGGGTGGTTGAACTACCTGAGTAACCATCAACCCAGGGCGAAATTAGGGATTTTTATATATTTTTTAATCATTAAAATGGCATACGCGGAAAATTCTAGCTGTACTCACGTATACACGCGGAAAAACACGGGCATAGTCGCGTATGGAGGATTTTCCACTGTTTTTAAGTGAATTTGTCCAAGTCTCAGAGAATGCTCATAAAGCCATGAAGCAATCATGAATCATGTCAAGGTGAGAAATGATGCTATAACAACAATGTGAAGAGTTTAGTATGTGTTTGATAGATAAATATTCCAAAAAGGGAACTATTTTCTATAATGGTCACTTCGCAGTGGTTAAGTAGATACGCATAAACTGTATTTATTATTGGACTTTGGTAGTTTTTGGGAAATGCTTCTTATAGAATTCTTTTGGCTAAGCTGGTGCACTATGAATCACCCACGACTTCCAAGACTTCCACCTGGCCTATAATATTGTTGTATATGAGATTGGTTATTCAGAATTGATCACTGTTTATTGAGTTTATAGCACATAATGAAGAATTCAGAGCGAAGCGGAAGTGAATCAAAGAACGCAGCATAAATTCCAGTCAACGCAATATAAAGTGAACGTTTGAATGGTGAGCGGTTTTTTGAAACCGAAACCACGGGTGCAATACTACCAGTGTCTCATAAAATTTGGGTGTTAAAGGGTTTGATCAAATGCAACTGTCATTCAATTGTGAATAAGGGAGATTCGACGGCGTTTGTATTGAGAGTTGCACATTGTTTACGACAAGGGTATGGACCGATGAATGATTGCAATAAAGTTTATTTAAATGTGTGAAATCTGAACCATTTCAAAGGTTTTCGAATGTTCATTTCCAGAGGTTTTTAAACCTTGGTAAAAAGTGCACGATTATAATTTTACCTTGTCAAAGGTTGTAACATTAATTCTGAAGTTTGTTTTTATGATATTCTGAAGGTTTAGAATATCATTCCCAGAAACTTTAAAACGTTGTTTCAAAGGTAAATTTATTTTGTACATTTGGGGTAAAGATTGTGATTATTTTTTGGAGTGATAAGTTGTCTTTTGAAATTTGGAGAGATAAGGAGTGTTTCCATTTTGTATTTGGAGTGATAAGGGAAAGCCATTGTTGCAATTCAAAGTATTGCTTTACATTGAGAGACATTGAGTCGGTGAATATCCAGTTTTGGAAGACGAATTGCTTCCAAAGGTTGTGAGCTTTCCATTTTCATTACTTGAAGGTGGAAATTTCTTATCTACTCAATACTTAATAAAGATATCATTTTTTGGTGATTGTGTCCTAGATCTTCCCAAAATTGAATAAGGGGATCTTAGGTACACCATGTGTGTTTGTGCTAGCGCATGTTTTTATGGCTTCATGTTGTTTTTTTTTATTTTTGTCTAGTTGTGACACATCAATGATTTCATTTAATATCGCATACATAAAGTTCAATATCATCAAGCACAAAACATGTAACGACATAGCTGCAAGATCAACACATGCATTTATGCCACTACAACATATAATCAAAGATTGTCTACATCAGCATTCTACATCAACAATCAAATTTACTTAGTCAAGTTAATGCATTTCAAAGCAAAGTCTACATCAGCGTTCTTGCAAATCCATTTCAGAACTTGTAATCAAATTCATTGTTTTAAGTGAATCATTAAAATCATTGTAAGTTTTCTTGGGTGCATTGTCGACAGTGTTCGACACCCTTCCTTTACGCAAAATCAAGTGAGTGCATGAGTTTTTAAATCAAACAAGCAACAAGTTCACATCTCCTGCAAGCGAGCGTGATTATTCATTTAAGAAATTTGCGTCAAGACAGTACAAATTTCAAACCTTCTAGTGAGCCAGAGTGAAGTTCATTGAAACAACCATCAAAGCAACCAAACAAGTTCAACTCTAACATTAACCAAGCAAGTTGAGATCAACATCAAGCGAGCGTGGCTATTCATTCAAGTGAGTGTGAAGTCTTCAACTAAGTCAAATGAGCACTTAAACAAACACGATCATCAAGCGAGCATGAATTCCAGAGTTTAAGCGAGAAAATTCTACAATCCTAGCAAGTGTTCCTAGCAAGCGCAATAAGCAACAAATCAAGCAAGCATGCCATTCAAGCCACATTCAAGCAAGCCTATCATTCAAGTGAAACAGTTCAAAGTACGACATCTACAACAAGAGAGCCTAATTTCAAATGAGCAAGTTCAGATGGTGCAACATATTCAGTTGTTAAACATCCTTCACAGTTTGATCATCTCAAGTGATGAAGACATGGTGCAAGTCATCAAAGAAAATCTTGCTGATATTTCAAGGCATCTACAACAAACAAAAGAAACCATTGAGTTTCTTCAACTAGAGTCGCAACTTCAAAGGATTCAATTGCAAGAAAAGCGTGATACTTTCAAGTTTTTGAACCATCCAGATGATAAGTCATTCATTCAAACCACTTCAAGTGTCGAAGTTGTTCCAGTTCAAATTTTTTCCAAGCCCATCATCAAGCCCTGGGAAGAAATTCACAATAACAAGAATCGATGAGGCTTAGCATATGTCACTGATGACACCAACTTACATATCCCAGATTATTCCAAGCCAATTAAGTTCATCAGTGCAGGATTTCTTGCACAACTCACCTCAACAGATTCTGAGAAAGTTTCAGACAACCAGCAATGCATGCCACCCAACGTTGCAGCCAAACAGAATTGCACACAACCTGAAGTTGAAGTCCAACCACAATGTTCTCATTGTCAAAGAACTGGTCATATGGAAGATCAGTGTTTTGATCTCCATCCTTGTCGCCATTGTGGCAAACCAGATCATTCCTCAGAAAAATGTCGCAACCAAAAACAATCAGCCAGATTGAAGATACATTATGAATGGATCAACCCTTGTAAATGGTGATCCACAGTCAAAATATTGTCTCAAATCTACAATCGAATACAATCACACATAGTGCAGCCAAAAGTGAAACGATGATGGTACTCTCATGCAGTTGAACTGGGGATTACACCAGTGTAAAACTCCTACACCTTCAGGGGGAGTTCAGAAATACTTTTCAAGAGAAGTGTCTCTCCTTTTAGCTGATAAAGGGGGGAAAATGCCAATGAAATTGACAGTGGTTGTCAGATTGAAAGTCTCGACAAAACCAACAAAATCAGCTAGTGGGCATCTTCAACAGCCAGTGGGCATCAACAAATTTTCTAGTGGGAATCAAAAAAATTTCCAGTGGGTATTCAACAACAAAGAAGCAGTGAACAGTTTTCAACATAGCAAAAGCAACAGTGAGTTTTTTTTGACATCATCAGCCAGTGGGCTTTGAAAAAAAATTTGTCAGTTGACAAAGGATTTTGATTTCATGCAAAGGACAGATGGATCCTTTTGCAACTTGGCACTTGATGTAGTTTTCAAGAAAAATTCAGAGATGAATCAGATATGCAGCTGACTCATGGTCTCTTCAGATTGCAGTTTTTCAGCATCCAGCTTTGGCGGTTTTTCAGGCAATGTTTTTTGAGGATCAACATGAGAACTTGGAAGATGGTTCCTCGTTCTTATTTTGGATTTTTCATTGAAGGGGGGAATGTTAGCCTCTCTCAAATAACAATAATAAATCCAAAATAATAAATTAATTAATTAAATATTCCAAGTTAGGAATATGTGCCTAACTTTTGGGTTGATCCTCAAATATTGGAGTTTGTTTAGTAACTCCTATCTTGGTGGGTTTTTGGTGAGAAAATATCTCAACCAAAGGAGTCTAAGATAGCTCGGACTATCTCAAGACATTGTATCTCATCTATTTAAATTGTAAACTAAATTCTTTTAATAAGAGAGAATGATGAGAATGCCATGAGGCTGAAGCCTCTTTTCCACTAATGTTTTGTCTGATTTTGTATCTATGTTTTCTGCAATCTGTTTCTGAGTTAATTTCATTTGTAATAGGGATTTTCTTCAGCCTTGAAATTACGGAGTGATAACAGGAGTGATAATGGAGGTGAGTACATGTTCAATGAATTAAAAAATATATATGTGAAAGAAGGCATTCTGCGAGAGCTGACAACCCACAGCAGAATGGGGTGGCTGAGAGAAAGAACCGTTAGTAATAATTCTTAATTCACATTCAGTCATAATTCTTAAGTCACTTCCAAAATAAGCTTCTCACACAGTAGTTTTGTGTCCTAGCCAACCATTAGGGTTAGGTTTTTGATGTAAAGGTGGAATTTTAGCATTTTTGGTGAAAGGGGTCTTGGAAGGGGTTTGCAACATTATTAACATAGTGCCAACATCATCACCAAGATGTGCATCTTGTTCAGAAATATCATTGTTTCTCAAAAACATGAAGAACAGGTGGTGTTGTGCTTTCTCACTGGTGTTGTGTTTTTTTTGTGGATGAAAGTTAGAGTGTTGGGGACTTTGTATGATGGAAGAAAGTTTCTAAGGAGGAATTTGATATTTTCTAGGCCTTTTCACATGTTCTCAAGTCATCGCCTGGATATTGACCAGAGGTACTTCAACCATGGAGCGTTGATATTTTCTGCTATGTTTTTGTGTTTATGTTGAATTAGGAGGTTGCACAACACCAGCGTTGCACTCTCACACAATCATCATTTTGAATGAGTTTTTGAAGTCAAAACATATTGTAATTTGTTTTTATGGTCATGGTAAATATTATGAGGCAACTAAGGAGTCATTAGCTCAATTTGGACTAATAATTTAATGTAAAAATGCTTATAAAATATTTAGTCAAATAGTCCCTAATTTAAAAAAAAAAAAAAAAATGTTATTTTCACTACATTAGCTAGATACATAAATCCTATTAGGGAATTGGGTTCCTATATGTGGGAATTGATTTGTTTTAGCCTATTTATGATGTGATTTTAAACAAGCAAAGTTTTGGTCAGGTTTAAGGAGATAGAACATTATGCAAATTGTATTTTCTTGATAATTCAGTGAATGAAAGATAGAGGTGTGATTTGCAGGGATTCCACTATCAATTCTTGATGCGTTGTGTTTCTCTCATGTTGTAAGTTTTCCTCATGTTATTTCCAGTTAGTATGAATCTTTTGTCGAAGCGTACGAAAAAATACCACTTTAGCTACGCGTAACTTATAGCCCTAACATCAAATATGGTTGCCAATATCTTCAGATCTGCAGTTAGTTGATCAAGACAAGTGCTGCAAAAAACCAGATCTATGCATAAAGAGACATTAAGCAGTAAAAATAAGGTTTTGCTCCATACATCCAATAGACAAGACAAGAACAATGTTTTTTGAAAGAATTTTTGTATTAAGGGCACTTGGGAGGAAAACAAGAAGGTGTTTCCAATTCTCCTCAATGGGATGGGTTCTTGGAAGTCCTCAGCACTTCAGATCTAGTATTTCTCTCTCTTGTTGGTGTAGAAAACCCAGACGAAGATAGAAATCAAAGGGAGCTCACACAACAAATAATGGAAAATTTGAAAATGATAATGGATCAAAGTCAGACCAAGAGTATAAATCCAGAGTGATCTAATAGGCAACCAAAGGTGAAGAATGGTAGGAGAAAACCCTCCTATTTATAACAAAATATTGGGTCATTCTAGATCTTGGTGCATGATTAAAATAACATTAACCAAATCTAGATCCACCTTTTATGGAATATTTTATTATATTTGTTGGAGGGAAAAAGTATTTGACTTGGGTAAAATCCCTTTATTTGTAAATAATAAATAAATAAATGATTTATTTATCATTTTAAGGAAGTGGTTGAAAGATAATCAAATAAATAATGATTTATTTAATTATTTATGGGTGATTTAGTCATATTTAACAAGGAATATTATGTAAATAAGATTTAAATAATTATTCCTAGAAAATAATAAGATAAATAAAGATTTATCTAATTAATTTCTTTGTTTTTGGGTTAAACATGACTGGGAATAATAATTAAATTATGGTTTAATTAATTATTCCATGAGGAAAATCAAAAAAATATAGGTTTGTTTAATATTTCCTTTTGGGGTTTCCTGTTTGGACCATAAATAACCTAATAAATGTGGTTTATTAAGTTATTTAACATAGTGAAGGCAATTTTACTTAGGGTAAAATTAGTCTTACATGGTGTACTTGGGTCCATCTAATGATAATAGGTTAGATGACCAAAAAATGGTGTAACAGATTGCCCCCCAGCGTGCGAGTGTTAGGAGCAAATCGTATGACCGAAGTACGTTGTAAGAACTCAATCACCAGATATCAAGAGGGAAGTCAGAGAGAGAAATGTAAGGTAGACGAGTGTGCTGAAGAACTAGACCCTGAGGAGACGAGACTCGCAGGTGCAACAAGTCTCTTTTTATGAGAGGGTACCTATGCTAAAGGCGGCGGGGGAGGCATACCTATGCCCGCCGAGACAAAGTACAAAAGAATAGTGTGTCTAGTAAACAAGGGACCGAACCATAAAGTACAGCCGGCATAAACATGAGCCAGATAAAAATACAATGAGGGATCCCATATACATGTTGTGCCTGGGATAACAGCCAGGACTTATACAATAATATCTGAGTACATGAGATACAAATACAACCCAAATGCCCCCTATAAGCGGGGAAGGGCTCACAAAATCTGACTAATACGTGCAAATCAAAGAGGCGCTGCAAGTGGCTAAGGCCGACATCATCAAATATATGGAGCTGCATCGAAGGTTGCAATGAAGAGGTCATCCGACCATGTGGGGGGCTACCTGCAGGGCCACCCCCTCATGAGGGTTGAGACATCTCACACACACCCGGGAATCACCAAGAGCTGTTGCTGCATCACTGAACCATCGAGTATATGGATCTCGATCATGCTGAAAGGAGCTGGAGTTGAGAAACAATCAAGTCAAAGGGTAATGAGAAATCCCTTTGCCTGATCCGAGGCACCAAACAAGAGTGGAAGCTGGAACCAAGGTACACCGCCCTCTAGACTTGTCTTCTGGAATAAATGAGCTGATGTCGACAGAAGGAGGTCCGCCATAGGTGAGTCAATAAGGGATACTCAACTAAGGCACGAGAGAAAATAGTAGAGCGACTGACAGAATAATACCAATGATGATGATGAAATGGAGGGGACTGAGTAGCGAATGCACGACTTCCCTTGTTAGAGCATAAAGGGCATGAATGACGAGGCAGCGACTGACACAATATCATGAGGGATAGGGGACAGTGGGACTGAAGGCCATAATGGGCGACACGAGAGAGGGACCAAGCAATTAAGGATGGAGGACTATAGCGGGATGCAAAAGGGACTCGGGATAGACTCCATGAATGCGATGATGACTCAACTCGGATGCTCTAAACAAGGGCGACTCGATGGTGCTGCCACACAGTAAAGGTCCCATGGGGGACCATGAAAACATGAGTACAAGATGGTATCTCATGACAAAAATCGACACAAACAAAGACAAGTATGGAGGCAAAGTGGTGCCCCAAGTACAAGTGTTGTAAGTGAGGAAATTCGATTTTGGGGGGAGGTGAAGTGACCTATCTTGGAAAAAATGTGTCCTGGTGAAGTATCAAATCACAAAAAAATAACAGATACCCATTTGAGGGCTCCGTGAGAGCTTTCCAATGGTTCAGACGGTTTTTCAAACTGAGCTACGGTGTGGTCGCGGTAGGCGAAAGAAAAAACAAGGGTTCTCTTTTAATAAGGCAGTTTTCCCTCCAAATTCACTCATTTGCTAGTGTTGCTGTGGTGAATGTAGAGAGGAGAGAAGGCCCTAAATCTTGCGGCGAGCGTAGCGGACAAACCGACCATTGGAATCGAGATCCGTTAGTTTCAGGTAAGAGGCCTAACCTTACTCTTTCATTTTGATGGATTGAAAGTTCAGATTAGGGCCCAGAATCTCAGGAACAGACCCTCTTGCACCTCTATGGCCGGGTCGCACTTTTTGGGCCAAAAAATGCGACCTGGGAAGCAGGTTTTGAGCCAAAAACCGCGACTTGTCCCAGGATTGGGCAAAAAAGTGCGACCTGGGAAGCAGGTTTTGAGCCAAAAACCGCGACTTGTCCCAGGATTGGGCAAAAAAGTGCGACCTGGAGGATGAATGAGATTTCAGTGCTGTTTTAGGGCTGAGATTTGGGTTTTTGTGATTGGTTGCAGTGTTTCCTATCTATATACTGAAAAAGATGATGTGTTTGTGCAGATATGGCAGATATATGGGTCAGCTGGAGAGAGAGAGACCTGGGTACATTACGGTCAGAGATCCATGCAGATCAGGGTGTCCGTCGTGTATTGGCCAGATTTTTGGTTCTGAAGTTTTTGGAGAACCCTTTGATGAGAGTAGGGGAGCCCTTGTTGGCCCGGATTGTCAGTTGTTGGGATCCAGATCATGAGGTCTTTGTAGTGCAGGGGCACAGGATCGAATTGACAGTCCAGGATCTATATTTCCTGACTGGTCTCCCGCCACTTGGGATGGTGGGAAATACGCAGCCAGTGTTACCACGGGGGCGGAACATCATGGAGTTTGTGGAGCGACATTTTCGACCGGGTCTCCAAGTCAAAGGGACTCAGATACCGATTGGGGACCTAGAGAGATTAGAGACCCATGCAGTGGCCGCAGCGGTGCTGCGGATCCTGGGAAACCAGGTGCTCCATCACATCACTCGGGGGCAGATGATGATTGTGGAGAGTGTGTTGAGTGGGACCTACTATGGGTGGGCCCAAATGATGTTGGTGTCGTTAAAACGACAACTATCGCTTTGCAAGAGGCAAGTGAACCACGATTGCTCGTATGGGACTTTATTGTGCTCCTTCTTTTTTGAGAAGATCATGACCTTACGACCTCGTATACAGCTCCCAGATGGGGGCCCGAGAGAGCCGAGGATGCACCGGTGGGGGCGAATACTATGCAGAGGAGGAGGAGGGGCGATCGGACGGGTGTTTCGACCTAAGTTCTTTACCCATTGGGATCAGATGTCGTTATACATAGACGACTATCCCTATAGTGGGATGAGTTATTGTGGGGATCCAGACCTACCACTTTCGCTTGGTCGAGTATGGGGACCCGATGGTAAGTGACAAGTGACTACTCTTTTTTGGGCATGTTAAAGTTATTGAATAGTAAATAGGGTACTGATTCATGTACTTTTGGTATGAAGATATAGCTCCGGTAAAAACCGGCCGGATATATGGGATGACCGGCGGCATCAGGAGCTGCAGGCCCGAGTGGATCGAGAGCGGCGCATAATGAGGATGCAGCCGCCCTCCTGGAGGACATCCGCCGTAGATGCGAGAGGTTGCTGACCGGTGTTTCAGAGCGCGGGTGGCAAGACTTAGACGACTAGTACATAGAGCCATGTATTGGTCTACCCTCGGAATGGCGAGGTGTCATGCGGCGCATGGCGATGGCCGGTCAGGGGATATGCGATCTACAGGCTGCAGGAGCAGAGCCATTGGCTCAGGATCCGCCAGATAGTGATTAGGTGTGGGACAGGTGGTGCCCCCTAGTGTGTATGTAGGGACAGGTGGTGCCCCCAGTTTTGAGTTTTTTGTAACATGCTATGGGCATGTCATATGTATTAGAGTAGATGGACTCTAAACACATGTTTTGCGACACATATTATGGATATGCATCTTTTTGATGATTATGTATGTTATTGTCTTGTAAAAAATGCATGTGATAAATGCCAATCTAGAACATGGTTTGCAATGCTATCTACATAGTGATTTTGTTCTCGAGGTACATGGTTGAAAGTTATGGTTTCAAATTCACGTATCAAGAGTTTCACTTGTAAATATCGTCTAAACAGCACAGAATTATGCACACGATAGACACCATTTAGTTGCATGAAAATAAGTAGGGAATCTAAACAAACATGCAGATGGAGGATGCGATGAGAGAGGGCATCGACTAAAAGACCACACACTGCATCATATTCGGCCTGATTATTGGTGGCAGGACCAATGCAGACCCCGTTCGAGAGAACAAGGGCATGCAAGGGGGTGAAAATGGCCCAACCTACCGAGGCTAGATTCCGGGAGTAACGACTTGCACCATCGGCGTAACCGATATAGGGTGTGGACGGGAGGTCCTGCGGAATGGTGTTACAAGATAAAAAATGGGAGGAGGAGGAACAATGACGGCAGCGTGAGTGTATAGTATACATCGAGCGGAAACTGCGGGAGGGAGTGCAATGGGAAAGATGGCTATGACTCATATACGAACTAGATGGTGGTATATGAGGTCTATAGGAGGTATGGCTGGGACTCGGGCTGCGGAGGTCAACATAGATACGAGTGGTGTTATCCCATTTATGGGTGGGAAGGATGGGGTCATGGGTGGAGAAGGCTTCCAAGAGGGCATCCTGACGGGAAAAGAGGGGGTGACGAGTGGAAGGGAAACCACATGACGCGAAAAATCTACCTAAGTCATCTGTATAGGAAGAAAGGCTCACATACGGATCGTCACGGGGAATAACAGAAGAACAGATAAACAAATGGTCAAATGATGTTGAGCCCAGGGTGGTTGCTGAAGGAGGAGCGAGCGAAGCAACAGGGGAGGATTCAAAGGGAATGTTCTCCAAGGGTCTCACAGAGGATGATAGGTAGAGAATGGTGGGATTAGACTTCTTCATCTGGACATCAAGGGGGGGGATGTCGATGGGAGTGGGGGGATCCTCAAGCTGACCTGAAGCATACTGCGCAAGTATGGGAGAGGCGGACTGATTTTGTTCAACCTCATACTCTCGAACTACCTCTAAAGAGGCGCGGTAATGCGTCAGGTGAGGACAATGGTGGGAGTAATGGCCATGGACACCACACAAAGCACAATTTTTGTTGGTGCGAAGAATCTTTGGGTTCTTGGTTACGGACAAGGATGGAATAGAGGGGTCAGGGACCGTAGAATTAGGGAACGCAACTTTAACCATGGGTTGAATACGTGGAAATTCAGGACAAGTATGGGTGGCGTGACCGACGACATCACACAAGGCGCAAGACTTTGTGGGCGGAGGAGGAGCCGGGTCAGTCGGGGTGGCCTTGTCTTTGGATGCCCCCTTGCGAGCTTTGCCTTTATTTCCTGGAGCTGTCACCGTAGGGGCAAGGTCCTGGGGGGGTGCGGGGGGCATGGTGGCAACGGAGGAAGCGAGGGGGACCGGTTGAACCGGTGTCAAAGCAAGATATGGTTTGGGGTGACCAGGTGGGGTAGCGACTGGAGGGTCAAGGTACCAGACGGGTATGCCCAGGGTCAGGTTAGGGAGAGAGAGGGTGGCCATGACGGGGACCGTATAGACTCCAGGAGGGGGAGCCAGGAAAGGTATCTAACCAGCGGGATGATGACCAAGAGGGACGGCTCCGAGATGGTTAAGGCTTGGGGGAACCGACCCAGGAGGATAGAGGGGTTCAGGGATACTAGCTGTAGGACAAGGGCCAGAAGGAGGAGGTCCGGCTGGCTGAGATGAATGGCTAGGAGCGGGTTGCGGTGGGCGAGGTTGAGTCGGAGGTTGCTGGATAGCCGAAGCGGGTTGCTTAAGGGAAGCCCGAGATGATTGCATCATGCAAACATTCGATAAGCTGGGATCAGAGATAGTAAGAGGAGGGAGACCAGTGAAAGTTCCAAGCAAAGAGGAGTCTTTGTAGATGCCGGGAGAGACACTGGTCAAGGAATCGACGGTTTTCTTATTGGCTACAGAAGAGATGGTCGTCTCAGGGGAGGTCTGAGACTTTGGCTCATGATAAGTCAACTGGTCGATGGTGACTATCTTTCCATTGTGAGGAAAATACATCTTGCGAAAAACCACGGATGGGACAGAAGACATGGCATAGGTGTAGCTACGCCCTAATAGAATGTTGTAATCTAGAGGGGCGTCGATGACTTCGACGTCAACGCAAACAGTCTTTCCCGCAAGGGTGATAGGACAATTACGGAAAATGCCAAAGGGCTGGGAGGCGTGGTCATCCCACGCTCGAAGGGTGATTGTGGAAGGGGCCAACTCAGGTGATCCGAGTTGCTTCCAAACCGAAGCGGACATCACACAGGTGGACGCCCCCTCATCAATTATACACTGAGAAACGTTATCGTTCCGGATTTTGACTGTGATTTGGAAGGCGACGGAAGCAGGGAGAGGGGGATGTTCTGATTGATGGGTGTCGAAAAAAATCATTTGGTCATCAGCAGGATCTATAGCGCCCATGGCAGATAGTAGAGCCTTATTTTTGGAAGGGCACGACTGGAGGAGTTCCAATGGGGAAATGGTAGCAGGATACTGCGCCAAATCATCTACTATGTTGTACGAATGAGAAGCTCGACCAGGAGCAGCATTTCGGCGTAATGGTCCCTTAGGAATCTTGGTATGAACCTCAACTTTGGGTTGAGGGATATGTAAGGGACCATTGGATGTCGAAAGAGGCTCTGTAGAACCTGAAGAAGGGGAATCAGAGGCAGACTGAGTGGGAGACTTGGGGTACTGGCGAGACCGAGTTTTAAGGTGAAGGTAGATGGTTGGAGATGGATCAGAGTTCATCATGAGGATATGGTAATCGGACGAACCAGAAGGGGAAGGTTGAGTGGCGACCTGTCTGTCAGGTGGTTGGGCAGCCACGAATCCTTACTGGGGGAAAGGATCGGTAAACACAGCCGGATGAGTAGTGGCCACATTAGGGGGAGCATGAGGGGAGGCATGTTGTCCTTGCAATGTGGCTTGAGCCTCCCACATCTGCCACATCTGTGGTAGAAGGGGACAATCGTGAGTGTAATGACCGTAAACACCGCAACACGAACAAGGCTTATTTGTGCGAATAGGCTTGTCCGACTTGGGCTGAGTACCCTGTTGCTGGTTAGTAGTGTTAAGGTCAGTACCTTGAGGATTGGGTCCATGAGTACCAGGGGCAGATTTATTTTGATTTCCTTTCTGCCTTCTTTGAGAGGAAGAGGGATTAGTCGCGCCCTGCTGTGCAAATACTTGCCCTGGAGGGGGCTGTAGGTGCTGTTGCTGGGGTTGAGAAGGCAAGGGGGGTGGAAGTGAAAATGCTGGAGGAGCTAGAACACCAGGCTGTGGATAAGGATAATGGTTAGGTTGGGAAATATTGAGGTAAGTAGGAGGTTGGGCAAAAGGATGAGGCATGCCGTATCCTGGATACATGCTACCTGGAGGGGGAAAAGTGATAGAGGTGCTGGCCCCTCCTGGAGGGAGACCATAGCCCATAGGAGGTTGAGCATACAGATGAGAAAGGGCTCCAACGATACCGTCCGCTGAATGAGATGCCTCCGGGGTGTTAGTGCCACCGGGCCTGGGGAGGTCAGGAAGGACGGTATAAACATAACCAGACTGAGCGTAGATCAGGTCATATTTCAAGGCTATTTGGAGGGCGGCTTCTTCGATTTGAGGGAAATGGGAGGCGACATCTTTGCCAATGGGAGGTAAGAGAGTGTGAAGGAACCAGTCCATATAAACCCGATCTTCGAAGGTGGGAGCTCGACATAAGCTCCTTCTTCTCCGCCATTCCTGGACATGAGTGGAAAGGCGGGTTGAAGAGGTTTGACGGAAAGAAGTCAAAATCTCTATACCAGTGTCGTATCAGAGAGGGAGATGGAAATAAGATAAAAAGGCTTGGGCAATGGTCGCAAAGGTGGTATGGGAAGAGGTGGCCTGGTCAACATACCATTTAGAAGCTTCGCCCGTAAGCGTGCGTTGGAACAACCGAAGACGGATGGAATCATCGGTAATGGAATTGGAGGAACACCACATGTGGAAAGATCGAACATGGTTGGTTGGATCTTCTCCAGCAAGGCCTTCGAACTTAGGGATGTCGGAGGGGAGCTTGGCTGGCATAGTAGGCCAACCAACATCATGGCGGATAGGGTCATTGATCAACTGATTGAGATCGGGGAGGCTGAGGCCTGCCATGTAAGGGAGAAAAGGTGCAGCCGAGGTAGTTCTTGTGGCGGTTCCGCTAGTAGTAGTCCCGACATTAGGGCTGGGATTACCGCTAGCGTTAGGCCCTGGACTAGACATAGTGAAGGTGACAGGGGGAGAATCAGAAGTAAAAGGAGAACCCAATGAATCAGAAGAGGAGTCGGAGTGCGGACTCAGAGGAGGACTAACTCGACGATGGCGGGAAGGAGTAGGTCGACCGACCAAAAACTGAGGGTGAAGGCCAAGAAGTCTCCGGGATGTGTGCCTTGGGGGCGCAATGGTGACAACACAAACATGGCACAAGGGGAAGAAGAACGACCAACAAAGGCAGGGAGGCGCAGAATCAAGTGATTACAATGTCGAAACAAGGGCAGAAAGGTCCAGTGTCAATTGATTTTACAATGTTTTAAAGTCTTTGCCTGGCGATGTTAACCAGGCTCTTCTTCGCTTAGGGTGAGTGTGTGGCGTGCGTTAATTTTAATTTTTAAACCCTGACGTTTTGAGAGCAAAAGAAAAAGTGTGCTGTGTAACTGAAAATAAATCTGCAGAGAACAGTATATAATGCTGAAATAACAGAAAATTAACAGCTAACAATGCATCGATCTAACCCAAAAAGGCGGGTCTCTCAAAACTAGTCGAAAAGAGGGAAAAAATCTAGTCAAAACACACTAAAAAGAGGCCAATAGATCTAAGGTCGGGAGGGATAGGGATCTAAAGGAGAAATCTGCTGAAAAGAGGTGCAGAACACAGCCAAGAGGCAGAGGCAAGGTGGCTGCAAAAAACGAGGAAATCAGCAAAAAGTAGAAGGGACAAGGAGGAGGCCCTAAAGGTAGATCCAAACAAAACTTCAGGAGGTGATTTGAAAGGGAGAAGCACTGATTAAAAGGGATATAAAAAGGAGGTATCAGATCTGAAAAAGGGGCGGCTGAAACTCTGAAAAACAGACACCTGAAACAGCTAAAACTCTTCCACCAAAAGTGGAGGGTACTAAAGCCCTAGGGGGAAATTTTCCCACTTAGATGAGAAAAACAGATCAGAAATAGGTCTAAAACGGGCTGAGACAGAGGCTAGAAAACCCTGAAAGAAGCTTCGGAAAAACCCAGAAAAATTGCAGAAAAATAGCAGAAAAAGTGGCAGGTCGCAGGTTCTGACCTGTTTTCTGTGCAGGTCGCAGATAATGGGCTTAAAAGTGTGACCTAGAGGCCAGGTCACAGTTTTTGGGCTGAAAAGTGCGACCTGAAGCTCCGGGTGTCCCGGCGGCAGATTTTCGAAAAAGTTGTCGTCTCAGTTGCGGCTGATGTGTGTCACCTGCGCAATAGGTCCAGAAACACACAGAAGTTAGAAATTTTAATGTTTTAGGGTTTTATAGGTGAAAAACAACATAAAAATAGGAAAAACAAAAAGCTGAAAAGAAACCCTAGGGTCTGAAGTAGCTGGATATGCAGGAATATGAAAAACGACAGCGGTCGTAATTGAAAACCCATGTGGAGTCGCCAGTTGTTAGTATGAATATTTTGTCGAAGTGTACGAAAAAATACCACTTTAGCTACGCATAACTTATAGCCCTAACATCAAATATGGCTGCCAATATCTTCAGGTCTGCAGTTAGTTGATCAAGACAAATGCTGCAAAAATCCAGATCTATGCACAAAGAGACATTAAGCAGTAAAAGTAAGGTTTTTCTCCATACATCCAATAGACAAGACAAGAACAATATTTTTGAAAGAATTTTTTGTATTAAGGGCACCCGGGAGGAAAACAAGAAGGTGTTTCCAATTCTCCTCAATGGGATGGGTTCTTGGAAGTCCTCAGCACTTCAGATCTAGTATTTCTCTCTCTTGTTGGTGTAGAAAACCCAGACAAAGATAGAACTCAAAGGGAGCTCACACAACAAATAATGGAAAATATGACAATGATAATGGCTCAAAGTCGGACCAAGAGTTTAGATCCAGAGTGATCTAATAGGCAACAAAAGGTGAAGAATGGTAGGAAAAACCCTCCTATTTATAACAAAATATTGGGTTATTCTAGATCTTGGTGCATGATTAAAATAACATTAACCAAATCTAGATCCACCTTTTATGGAATATTTTATTATATTTGTTGGAGGGAAAAAGTATTTGACTTGGGTCAAATCTCTTTATTTGTAAATAATAAATAAATAAATGATTTATTTATCATTTTAAGGAAGTGGTTGAAAGATAATCAAATAAATAATGATTTATTTAATTATTTATGGGTGATTTAGTCATATTTAACAACGAATATTATTTAAATAAGATTTAAATAATTATTCCTAGGAAATAATAAGATAAATAAATATTTATCTAATTAATTTCTTTGTTTTGGGTTAAACATGACCAGGAATAATAATCAAATTAATGTTTAATTAATTATTCCTTGAGGAAAATCAAACAAATATAGCTTTGTTTAATATTTCCTTTTGGGGTTTCCTGTTTATACCATAAACAACCTAATAAATGTGTTTTATTAAGTTATTTTACATAGTGAAAGCAATTTTACTTAGGGTAAAATTGGTCTTACATGGTGTACTTGGGTCCATCTAATGATAGTAGGTTAGATGACCAAAAAATAGTGTAACAACATTTCTAGAGGGTACAGATTCTATCCACTTGGTAAAGAAGTCAGTGGCCGTGAGGATCCACTTATGTTGGACTGAGGAAGATGGGTGAATTTCCCCAATGAAGTCTAAACCCCATTGTTGAAAAGGTGCGTCAGCTCTGATAGGATGTAATGGTAAGGGAAGGAGTTTTCTTTTTCCATCAAAAAATTGACACTTATGGCAAGACATTACCAAATTTTGAGTATCTGGGAAAAGGGTAGGCCATTAATGACCAGATCTAAGAATTTTGTTTGCTATGACCTTCTAGTAGAGGTGTCCTCCACATTCTCCATCATGCAACTCATGCATGATTTTTCCTGCATCATCTTCAAGTAAACATTTAAGCAAAATTCTAACAACATTTTTCCAATATAATACCCCATCTAAGATGAAATAACTCAAATATTTTTGTTTCAAAAATATAGCTTTAGTTTTAGATAAAGAAGTAGGGGCATTCAAATATAGAAGCACATAAATAATGTCAGCATACCAAGGAGAATTTAGAAATGTCTCTTCAATGAAAGGAGCAGTAGATTCTTCTATTTCTTCCAACACATCTACCATATTTATGTATAGTGCTTGGAAGTTAGACTTAGCCATAGTTTTTGCTAATCATTGCCCTTTAACTAATTTGGTGGGCCTGATTTCTAAGTCATATTCAAGAATAGCTGCAATCCATTTTCCCCTTTTACCATCAGGTCCTGACTTAGAATGTCCTTCACAACAGTATGTGGAACAAAAGAAATTATGTGAGACTGTAAAATGTAGACTCTAAAGTCCTTTAAAGCTTTCACTAATGCTAAGGCTTGTTTCTCCATGATGTTATATTTGAGAGGAGCATCTCTTAAGGCCCTACTAAAGAAGGATATTGGTTGGTCTTGCCCCAGGTCATTCTTTTGAAGTAACACTACAACTATTGTATGCTCAGATGCAAAAGAAAAGATATAAAAGTCTTTGGTGAAATCTGGGCTAATCAAGACTGGTGTTTGAGTAAGAGCTCATTTGACCAGTTCAAATGATTGTTTAGTTGGTAAAATCCATTTTACACCTACATCTTTCTTAAGCATGTTTGTAATGTTTTTTAATAACTCATCAAGGTTCGGGATGAACCTCCTCAAAAAATTAATCTTTCCAATGAAAGATTGTAATTCTTTGAGGTTTCTTGGATGGATGATCTGTAATATGACATCTATCCTTGTAGGGTCTATTTTGATTTCCTCTTCCAAAATTATATGGTCAAGAAGTTTACCTTCTTGGAGACCAAAGAGTGTCTTCTTGGGATTTAATGACAAGCCAAATTTCCTACATTTCTCAAGTGAATCGAATGTTCTTCATCAGTTTTTGAGAAAATGGTTATGTCATCAAGGTAAATGATTATGAAATAGCCAATATCTTCAGAGAAGGCCATGTACATGGCCCTTTGGAAGGTGGCCCCTGAATTCATCAACCTAAAAGGCATTTTGACATACATAAAGGTACCCCAAGGTGTGGTAAAAGTGGTTTTGATTTGATCACTTGGGAGCACTAACACCTGGTTGTAACACGAGAACCCATCTAAGAGGGATATCCTTTTTGACCCAAATACCCTTTGAAGTATATGGTCCATCTTGGGTAACGGGTAGTTGTCTTTTAGAGAGGCTCTATTTAAATTTCTGAAGTCAATACAGAGCCTGATTTCCCCTATTTTATTTCTAACAGAAACTAAGTTTGATACCCATTCTGAATATCTAATTGGTACTATGATCCTAACATCATGCATATTTTCAATTTCTTCTTTGACTAAAGGTATTAAAACAGGGTTTATTCTTCTTAGCTTTTGTTTGAAAGGCTTTTTGTTTTCTTTGAGAGGGATTTTGTGTTGAATGATGTTGGTATCATACGATTTCAGGTCTTTGTGTCCCCAAGAAAAAACATCTTTAATCTCTTTGAACAAATCTATGTATTTAAATTTTATGTGTGCTGGGAGAGTGTTGGATAGTTTAATCATCTTGGGTTCTACTAGGCTACCTATGTTATGTTCTTCTACATCTATTTCCACAGGCTCCATTCTTGGTTGTTTTGCTACATCGTTAAAGTCGAAAAGGTGTTCTAAAGGTGTTAGACCTCTTGGAATTGTGTCATTCTTACATTGTAAAACTTCAAAGTCTTCTTGGTTTGCGTTATCAATTAAATCTTCTTCAAAAGGATTCTCATAATGATTTATATCAGCAGAATATTTCATTTCAACTTCTGGGATTTGTTCAATATACAAACAATTTTCTTTATGACTAGTTTCTGATATTGGTATGTCGAAATAGTTTTCCGATTTTAAGAAATCATCTATGTGTTTGTAAGAATCAAACACTTTCCAGTGATCATCGTTATCAGGCACTACAGGCCTGTGTTTTACCTTTACGCTAAGCTGTTCATTTATCTAAGGTATTTGGCAGTTGCTGGCATTGAAAGCGAGTTCATTTGCTAGATGATTCAGTGCTCTCGGAATGAAAATAAGTTCATACTTTTCAAAGGTTTTCAATAAATCAAGGGCAGTGTTCCAATATTCCCTAAGCCTCAGATTTCTAGCTGAGTATTCTCCTTTGATTTATCTTATGATAAGTTCAAAATCTCCTAAGACTGATATCTTTTGGGCTTCTAATTGTTTAAGCAATTGTAAGCCTAGAACAAGTGCTTCATACTCAGCAATATTGTTAGTGCATGGGAAATCTAATTTATATGAAAAAATCTAATTCATATTTTAAATCCAAACACCTGCCCATGCACTTGTTTTATTACAGGATCCATAAAAGTTTAATGTCCACAGTATATTTGCCTCATTTTCATTTTCTTGTTGCTATTGATTGCCAATGTTTTGTATTTGATTTGAGGGATGTTCCGATTGTAATTCTTTGAGGTATCTTGGATGGCTGATCTGTAATATGCCATCTATCCTTGTAGGGTCTATTTTGATTTCCTTTTCCGAAATTATATGGCCAAGAATTTTACCTTCTTTGAGACCAAAGAGTGTCTTCTTGGGATTTAATGACAAGCCAAATTTCCTACATTTCTCAAAAACTTTTCTCAAGTGAATCAAATGTTCTTCATCAGTTTTTGAGAAAATGGTTTTGTCATCAAGGTAAATGATTATGAAATAGCCAATATCTTCAGAGAAGGCCATGTCCATGGCCCTTTGGAATGTGGCCCCTGCATTCATCAATCTCAAAGGAATTTTGACATACATAAAGGTACCCCAAGGTGTGGTAAAAGTGGTTTTGATTTGATCACTTGGGAGAACTAACACCTGGTTGTAACATGAGAACCCATCTAAGAGGGATATCCTTTTTGACCCAAATACCCTTTGAAGTATATGGTCCATCTTGGGTAATGGGTAGTTGTCTTTTAGAGAGGCTCTATTTAAATTTCTGAAGTCAATACAGAGCCTGATTTCCCCTATTTTATTTCTAACATAAACTAAGTTTGATACCCATTCTGAATATCTAATTGGTACTATGATCCCAGCATCATGCATCTTTTCAATTTCTGCTTTGACTAAAGGTAGTAAAACAGGGTTTATTCTCCTTAGCTTTTGTTTGAAAGGCTTTTGGTTTTCTTTGAGAGGTATTTTGTGTTGAACGATACTGGTATCATACGATTTCAGGTCTTTGTGTCCCCAAGAAAAAAAATCTTTAAACTCTTTGAACAACTCTATCTATTTCAATTTTATGTGAGATGGGAGAGTGCTGGACAATTTAATCATCTTGGGTTCTGCTAGGCTTCCTATGTTATGTTCTTCTACATCTGTTTCCACAGGCTCCAATATTGGTTCTTTGGCTACATCGTTAAAGTCGAAAAGGTGTTCTAGAGGTGTTAGACCTCTTGGAATTGTGTCATTCTTACATTGTAAAAATTCCAAGTCTTCTTGGTATACGTTATCAATTAAATCTTCTTCAAAAGGATTCTCATAATGATTTGTATCAGCAGAATATGTCATTTCAACTTCTGGGATTTGTTCAATATACAAACAGTTTTCTTTATGACTAGTTTCTGATATTGGTATGTTGAAATCGTTTTCCGATTTTAAGAAATCATCTATGTGTTTTTCAGAATCAAACACATTCCAGTGATCGTCGTTATCAGGCACTGCAGGTCTATGTTTTACCTTTATGCTAAGCTGTTCATTTATCTCAGGTATTTAGCAGTTGCTGGCATTGAAAGTGAGTTCATTTTCTAGATGATTCAGTGCTCTAGGAATGAAAATAAGTTCATACTTTTCAAAGGTTTTCAATAAATCAAGGGCAGTGTTCCAATATTCCCTAAGCCTCGGATTTCTAGCTGAGTATTCTCCTTTGATTTATCTTATGATAAGTTCAGAATCTCCTAAGACTGATATTTTTTGGGCTTCTAATTGTTTAAGCAATTGTAAGCCTAGAAGAAGTGCTTCATACTCAGCAATATTGTTAGTGCATGGGAAATCAAATTTATATGAAAAAATCTGATTCGTATTTTAAATCCAAACACCTGCCCCTGCACTTGTTTTATTACAGGATCCATAAAAGTTTATTTTCCACAATATATTTGCCTCCTTTTAATTTTCTTGTTGCTGTTGATTGCCAATGTTTTGTTTGATTTGAGGGATGTTCCGATTGCTCCGGTAAACTGGTTGGGTCTATATTTTCCTTTTCTTGTTGAGTAATTTCATCTTCGTTGTAAAAGATAAAGGAATCTAAACTTGATTGAATAGAATTGATTGAATATTTGTTTGGTTTATCTATGTTGCTCACCATGTACTTCATGTGAGATGCCCTTTACAATCTTCTGTTTTGGTTAAAAACATGGATGGTGGCATAAGACATGTCCATTTGAAGGCTTCCCTAAATTTTGGCTCCCCATGATCTTGATAAGAGCATGCCATAGGGGGAATGTACCCTACAACTATGTCCATTACTAGACTCTTAGCAGGGATCTGAGCTACGTTAACACATAAATCTTTGATTAAACCCAAACATTTGACTCTGCTTGAGTCAAAGGAATACAAATATTTGTATGGTTTAGCAATTTCTAAGCCTAAGCTTTCCATTACTACCTTGGGCATTAGATTGTGTGAAGCTCTAGAATCTAACATGGCATTATGTAAAATTTTCTCATGTATTTTCAAACTAACATAGTGTCGAGGCATAATAGGTGTCTTTTTAACGCCTATTTATCTCACATTAATTATCAATCCGGGAGTGACTTTTTATTTCAAGAGTGTACTCTGTCTGAGGTAGCAATTTATCCAAGAGTAATGCCTTGTAATATGTAGTACAGTGTTCGAAATACAAGAGTAAATGGATGCTTGTAAAGAAATCTAATTACAGTAACATAAATGGAAATGCTCTGAAACCTTAATTAAACCAATCTGCAAAACATCGATCAGGGATACAGTGGCAATAACTCCTTCCCTTAGAAATCGATGCAAGATAACCAATCTTGGAACTTGGAAGAAATAAACAGTGTCCTCTACAGTTGGTGATCTTAAAGCAATCAAAATGAAAGCAAACTCTTGTAAACTAATTAAAATGAAACGAAAAGCAATGTAAATGGACAGAAAACCGAAATTAAAGGAATTGAACAACAAAACTCTATTAAACGGTAAATCCTATTGAACAACAAACTGAATAGCGAAGCTTTGTATCTGCACTCTGAAATGAACAACATTTAAATGAAATAGCAAATGGAATGGAACATCAAATGCCGAACAACAAAGCATAACAAGATAAGTAATTCGAGGATTAAGACTCTTGTTAAATTGGGAAGGAACAACAACGCAATCCATTATAATAAAACAGTAAACTATTAAACACGGAATTATGAATTAATTAAGATAGAACCAATATCACTTCCATGAATCCAAGGATGTGCTAAGTAAGGCAATATGCTGTCTCAATTAACTCACATTGTAAGAAATAAGATTCAGATCATACGATAATGAAATAACTCATAAACAGAGTGTGTCATACATAAAGACAGTAAAATGATAAACAAATAATGGAATAAACTCACAATAACATGTATGTAGCAAATCGATCACATGCTGCAGGAATTCGAAATATAACACAGAGGAGTAGTTCACGCTGCCAGGGGTCGGGCCCTTAACCACCAGCAGGGACTGCTCAAGCTACTTCAGATGATGCGAATGGAACAAAAATCTTCAATTAATCATTAAAATGGAGCAGAATTACAATGGAATCGTGCTTTCAATAACACAACTTTTGATTAAGTTTACAATTCACAAAAACAACAACTATGATCCATCCCCTCTCTTTTATAAATGTCTCCTTTTATAACCAAAGAGAGGAGAAATTAAATAGTAAATAGGATCTCTCATAACAAAATTGAATTGTTCCAAACCAATTGATCAATAAGAAAATATATTTCCAACAATCTTTCAACAAGAGCAAGGCGAATTTGGCTTTGCAGCTGAGATTTGGAGGATGGCTGCAACAACAAATCTGAGACAATTGTGCTAAAAAAACCATGAGTTTATCTCAATACAGGCCGAATTTGTGCAAACCTTTCTCATATAAAGTTAATTGGGCCCGTTCTGGACAAAACCCATGTTCCGGATTTTCTAGATTCTTCTTCATTTTCTCATAATCTCAACCACAAAACGATCACTTCTTATTCCAGCGGATTTCTGAGTTGGAATATTTGATGATGATTTGGAGATCAAATATTCAATATGGTAAATATCTTGGAGGCTAAAATGGTAAGTGATATTACAAAATATATTAATAAACCATCATTGATAAAATTATGCATAGTAATCATCAATTTATTAAAAATAAAGGAGAAGAAATAATATTCATCCATAAGAGCATAAATCATTATAAGATGGATTTATATGATAAATTATAATAAATGACATGATAAAGAAGAGTAAAAATGGATGAAATAAGTGTTAAAAAGTGGTCGTATTCATGACCCAACATACCCCCAAACTGAATATATTGCATGTCCTCATGCAACCCAAAGACAAAAGCCATGTGTTAACCAAACAAAGAAAATTGTTCATCCCAACTCATGAAATGGATGGAACAAATGAATTTTTCCTCAAATAATGAATATTCAATTTTAGAAATCTTGATAAAGGCATAAATTTTTTTATAGTTGACATTCAACTATATGTATATGAAGTTGCATAAAAATGTGACATAAGTAACAACAAACTTCATTAACCATTTTCTCAAAAATCAGATCATTTTGATGCACGGATCATGAGATATATAAAAAAATGGTTGTAGGTGATAGTGCATAATTTTCGAAATTTTATGAACCAATTTAGCATGAAATTATCTGGGTTTGTGTATTTTAATGATACTTATTTATTATCCAGAAAACACAAGAATTCAGTTCATAGTTTTAAAGATATATGAAAATCAATTTCTGCACTGTACAAAAATGAAATTGTATGCCTTAAATGAGAAAGAAAGTGGAAAAAATCCATCATGTGTAGCAATTCCCCCCTTCCCCCCCAAACTGAAGAATTAGCATGTCCTCATGCGATGCTAGAAAACAAAGAGAGGTGGTTGCTACAATCTGTTGAAATCTGTGTTTGGTGTAAAACAACATGGAATAAGGGAGGTGTTGAGAATGAATAAGAATATCAAAGAAGATTACTGATATGGTCATAAGAAAGGAATGAAGGAAATCAACACTCCCCCAAACTGAAAGATGAGACATGTCTAAAAAAATGGGAAGTGGTAAAGATGTGGAATGAATGATGATAAACATTTCTCAATGGATTTTCATGAAATTCTCCTAAATTCATAATAAATCAGAAAATTATGCTATTTTACCTCAAGTGTTACCTCCAAAAAATGTGGAATGACATGTAGGGACTGGCCTTTATTGAAGCTGATGTAGGCTGAGCAGTTACTGAAAGTGATGCAAAAGGTGGAAGCCATGTGCGTGTTCGTGAGCCTTTGCTGTTAGTTGCAATAGTGTGATCATGGTGCAAATAGAATTTCCCCCCATACTTGTTGTTCTCGTGTAAACAAATCACAATTTTGTATGCAATTTTCTTGAATCCACGGTTTTAGTTTTAAATGGCAACAGATAAGATGCATGAAAAAATTTTAATCAACAAAAATTATGTAGAAATGCAGTATGAATATTGTGGCAAATCAGCAAAATAAAAGAGAAGTGTACTGCACAACAATTATACAGGATGGAAAGGCATACATACTTATGATATGATCAACAAATTATCGCATTACTGAAATCCATGCATGTGATAAATTGTAAACAGATATAGAAGTGTTTTGTAATGATTCAAGGATAAGAAGAAGGGACAGCTTAAGATAAACATAAGTACAAATGCATTTATTATCCACTTAAACTAATGCGATCGATTTATGATAATTTTCATGTATAATAGGTTCAAAATCAAAGGTTGAGGATTCATACTTTCATCTGATATTTAAATAAATATATAGGAAAAAGGGTTTAATATTACTATTGATGTGTATAAATGTGACTCCAATACCATCAACAGAGCTCTGTTGCCCACAGGTGTCCATAACCTTGACAGAGTTGCTCTCTCACCCTTGGAACCATTGTCCTTTATTTATGCTAAGGAAGTGCTTGTTAATTGTCATAACAGAGGCCATTGTGCTGGCTTGGTGACCAGATAAATCACAATGCCATTCACTGGGAAGAAGTGAAAAGTGGGCAGGCCGACTCGTGATGAGACCTCCTGTTCCAAGGACTGCTTAATTTTTTCAATTTTCCATTGGACCATATCCCCTCTGCGGACAGAGGTGATCCCTACTAGCACAAACCGGGTCTAGCAAAAATCGTTCATGCTATACTGCAGGTTCCTAATTGCAAATAAACCAACTAGTGATGAAGGCTTACCTAGAATCCAACGCTGTCACTTGCAGAGAAAGTAGCGCTCCCATTCCTTAGCTCCGGAAGATCACAATCCTCACGATCTCCATGATCGGACACCTGCACATGCAAGAAACCAAACAAATGCAAGCGTAAAATCCAGCATATGCAACTATATGTTAGTCAGAGAAGACATAAGTCATAATCATAATCAACAATAGGAGTGGAACCATAACCAATAGTCGCTTATCATTAATCAATCAAAGAAGAATACAACCATAGCCCTGACGCTGAATTCTCCTTCGAAGGGTCGCCAGCGGAACACGTCTCGACAAAGCCTGTCGGGGATGGGACAAGCCTCTCTCTTCGGATGTCTCGAAAATAATCTCCTTGCTTGGATTTGGCCTTAAGGGAATAAATCAAGGCTCTTGCAGCATTAGGCTCTTGGGAACTTGGAGACTAGCTTGCAAATGAGATGAGCAAGATTTTATAGATGGAGGAAGGGGAGTTGGGATCCCTATAATCATGAGATTGGCCCTATCCTCAAGGAAGCTTCCATGAGAGGTGGAAAACCACTTCCTCTACATGGAGATTCGGAGCCAAACCTCCCAACTCAAATTAGATACAAGTTTCTGGATCAGTTAGGACGAAACTTCCGCCATTTATTTTAAAAAAATGCTCCTTAAAATGGTTGGCGCGAGTGCGACTCTGGGACAGAGCGCCAATTGGCGCGCCCTCTTTGAAGGATTTCCCCCATTGGCGCGGGTACTGAACTGGCTACCCGCGCCAATGCAAAAAGGGGTGTTTTTAGGGTTTTTCACAAGGAGTTGTCTTCAGGGCAATGAAAGTACATGTTTAGGGGAATGCCATGAAAGTGTTTTCAAGTTATGTCACTGCTCACAGGTCACGGAATAAGCCCTCCAATTGTGCGGGATGGGGAATTACAGGGACGGTGACAAATTGTTGTGTAACAGATGCCCCCTAAAGCATGAGGCCCGAGAGAGAGAGAGGGGTGAAATGCTTTACGAGAACGTGTCCAACTGAAAACACCGCCGTCGGAAAACCTGCGTAGAGAAGTACAACTGATATCTCAAATACATGATATATGTGGTATGGGCGCAGCCGTCCATAATAGAGTATACAATAATCCAGATCCAAGGTATGGACGCAGCCATCCAGTGAGGATCGAAAAATAGACTCAGGTATGGTCGTAGCCATCCAATCAGTGAGTCATGTAACTAATCATAAGAATCCAAAAAATCGCAGCCTGGATTATAACAGACAGGAATCCAGGGTCTTGCGCTCCATCTCGACCCGAACAAAGTACAAGTTCAAGCATGCGAATATGTGAGCTGAAGTCGAACATGCGAGAACGTCGCCTGATTACCAGCCAATGATGAAAGTTGTTAACAGACGCAAGAGGTACCACCAATAATGACAATGGTCCTCAAGGTACTATAGGTACAATCTACGGCGTGTGAATCAATGAGCTGGCGTCGAACACCCGTAGAATCACTCGATCGGAGGCCAATGATGAAAACCTCACGTCGAATGCGAAGAACCTGCCATTGAGGCATGCAGGCTCCAAGGTACCAGAAGGGAGTCTCTAGATCAACTTCCTAGATAATGAGCTGAAGTCAACAGGAAGTGACCTTGATCAAAGGTGGGCCATAGTGTTTCCCACATCATTGACATGAGACAGAGGAACATAATGTCTTTGTGAATTAAGATCAAATGAGAATCAGAGGAAGTTTGAAATCTGCAAAGGTCAACTTCTCTTGAACATATTGGCGGCACGATAATGGATTTGGCATTATTTGACATCAAAAGATCAGAGGTCATGGTGACGAGGCAAAGAGCAGATGAGAGGTCAAAAGGGATAACCTAAACCCATGGAGTCAAGTGAAAAATGAGATGAGATATCCCCAACCTGACACGAATGCAGACAAGTGCCATGTTCAAGAGCAACATACTGCCGACATGACAATGATTCTGGTTCCATTTTCCCCACCATTTCTAGCGATTACCTCTTTATTTTTACACAAGCTTGAAGATGATACCATATGCTTGCTTTATAAGCCCATCCTAGTACATTTAACGAGCCCTAGGAAGGAGAAACTCAAATATCGTCATTACGACTAAATCCAATGTCATCAGGGTTTAACGAGTCTGACAAAGGAATAACTCGACGTCTTTTCATGTTTAGAGAGTTTGAAAAGACAATAGAAAAGTAAACTCCAACGGTCCCTTTTCGTAAGTAGTTCCTCAGATCCGAAAAGGTAGAAAACTATGTCTGAGAAAACCACCTAGTCGCGATAGGCTAGGGTATTCCTTTTTCGTAAGTAATCTGTCCCAGCCTGAAAAATGGGTAAACGTATACTGGGTAGATTTCGTTTCGTGTCCACTTTAACGAGATCGAAATGAAAAGGAACTCGACAATATTTTCATGTTTAGAGAGTAAAAAAAGAGCTGAAATATGACTCCTCCTGGAGGAATGAGTGGTATAAAGGGTAGCTACTGGTTCCAGTAATGGTGGAACTGCTCAGAACAAGTAAAGGTCAAGAAGCTGGCTAACAAGACCACTCATCGCAGCGGTTCCTCAGGAATAGGTAAAACAACCAAGTGAAGGCATATGATCGGCCAAGCAGATAGTGACGATGGAAGGAGAAAACCAAGGCTCATCTGGAAAAACAGGTTGATAAAATGGCAATCACAAGAGGTAAAATGGGAAAGGTTTCATTTTTACACAAGCTTGAAATCAGGAAACTCTGCTTGAGGTTGGTTTCATTTTTACACAAGCTTGAAACGGAAACAAACTATGCTTGAAAAAGTAAGCATGCCCCCAGCATGGTGACTCAATTCGAGGTACATGCCCCCCAAGCTTCAATCCATATGAAAGGTAGATGGAGTGAAGGTTCAAGTTACGAGATCAAGAGACAGACTCAACTGGGATTTTACGAGATCTTATCAAAGACTCGAATTGAACGGGAACGTGTTTCATTATTTTAACGAGGTGACACATTAAAAGAACTATCCTTAGACACCCTTGTTTCATTGTTTAAGGAGCTTGACACAAGACAAGGAGCTCTGCTCCCCAACCTTGTTTCATTTTTTAAGGAGCTTGACACAAGACAAGGAACTCTGCTCCGACAACCTTGTTTCATTTTTTAAGGAGCTTGACACAAGACAAGGAACACTGCTCCGACCAGCTTGTTTCATTTTTTAAGGAGCTTGACACAAGAAAACGAACTATGATCTGACAAGCTTGTTTCATTTTTTAAGGAGCTTGACACAGGAAAAGAACCATGCTCCGACAGACTTCTTCATAATGAACAAGAAGTCATCGCTTCCAAGAGTTCCACTCCCGATGGAAGGAAAACATCCTGGAAGTCGGGACCCAATGCCCCCAGCACCTGATGCACAACGGCACTATCGCTGAGTACAGGTACGGGGTAGGTAGCCACATAGTTGACCTACGGTGGGGAAGATATAATGGGTGGATAAAAACCAGGAAGGGATGATGGCGGACCAGTTGCCACATCAGGACCAAGGAACGAAAGCTAATCAATGGTCACGATCCGCCCTTCATGTGGAAAACAGACCACACGAAAAAGGGAGGAGACAAGTGCTCCTATGGCACAACCATCACGTCCAGATGGATAGTTTTACCTCCCAAAGTAATAGGTAACCTTGGAAGGATCCCTAACGGTTGACTAGTTCTTCTGTTAAATGCCAACAGATTCTGCGTAACAGGCGCAAGCGGCGGTGAGCCAAAATCTTGCCAAGTAGTTGAGGATAGAATACTAACAGATGTGCCTTCATCTATAATGGTGCTGGGTACGACCAGACCAAAATCCTGTACTATGATCTCGAAAGGCACATAAGACGGAAGGCAGTATCCTGAAAATCGATTCCAATCAAAGGAAGCAACCAAACTACTTGGAGGGGCTACCATCGAACCGATATGGTCTTCCCCTGGTGTTACAGAAGAAGAAGAAGCATCCTCCACGACCTCCATCTCGAAGGTGGGAGGAGTGTCCTCCGGGACCTCCATCACGGGACGCGGAGGAACAACTTCTTGAGATACGGGGACAGGAGAATATTTCTCGAAATCTGAAGAATCTGAAGAAACAAGAAGAACCTGAGGGGTGTGAGGTCCACTCTTGATGGAAAATACATGGTGCACCATAGAAGGGACCAGCTCAACCGATCCCACGACCAATGGTTGGTCGGGAACGGATTCCTGAATTTGAATTTTCGAGGGAGCGGGATTGACCAAGGATGACTCTTGACCAATCCTAGGATCAGCTGGTGGAGGACTCAAAGAAAGCTGTTTGTAACCAGCCAGAAGGCACGGCGCAGAAACAAATGAGTTGTCCAAAACTCTTTTGGCTTCATCCATGTATAGACAAAGGTGAATGGCATGGTGCCCTTCACACAACTTACAGGGATTGGTAATCTTACCCTGCTTCTTAGGGGCCTTACCAGCACCAGTTGAAGATGTGCCCCCAACCTGAATCCCGGAAGCCAAAGGCAACGGCGGACGACCGTTGGACCATTCTTCGAGAACCTTGGGAATGCCAGGGTAGTCTCGAAGAAGATGGTCCCCCGTGCACAACATGCAAGGGAACTTGACTTTCCACGGAGGGTTGGAAGGTTTATCAATAAGAGCAGTAGCTGCAACTTTAGCCTCTCGCTTATCAGACTTCTTCTTCTTTGTATTCTTCTTCTTCTTCTTAGCCACCTGGTTACTTGAATCGAGACTTTCACAAGGCGAAGTAGAAAAGGAGGCCGCAGAAACAGGCGAAGAAAGGGAGAGGTCCACCTTGGAATCAACATGATATTTTTCAGGTGGAGGAACTGATTGAACAGTAGCCGAGACATTTGGGACCACAGAGGTTGAAAATAACCAAACAGGCAACCCAACAGTTAACCCAGGAAGGGACAACGTTGCCATATAAGGAGCACCAACATTTCCAAAAGGAGGAAAAGGACCAGGATTCCCATCGGAGGGGATTCCTTGGTTGGTGAACTCCGGAAAAGTTTCCATTAGAAACAATCTTGAGAACAACACCTTAAGGAAACTAAATTTAACCAGGAATATTTCGTGGGCAGTTAATTTTTAAAACATTGAAACAAAAATCTGTTGTTTCATCTTTTAAGAGTCGAGAAACAGGAAAAAGGTGACTCTATCACTTTCAAATTGGAAACAAGCGTGAAAGGACAAGCGCTTGATGACCTTTTCAAATTTAAAGAGTCAGAAAAGATCAAAATGACTGCTCAGGAATGCTAGGCAAAGGGTGTATCAAATAACCGTGAACTGCAATATACACCTTGGTTTCAAAAATGAAAGAGAAATCAACCAAGGACTTGACGTACGTGCAGGAAATCTCCCCAAATGCTATTTTCGGTGTATCACGGATATAGGGCGGCAGACTCGGCTTCCTACGGATAAAGGATAGCAACCTATTGGGGTCTCCCTTTATATACGCGACAGTACGGGGAGCACAAGTTCGTACTAGTGCTGTCTAAAGCCAAGAGGCGAACGACAACTACTAGGTTTAAAGACGCCGGAACACGTCTCTAGCCTAGACCTCTAAATATTTCATTAATGTTTCAATGCTTCCTTAGGTTGATTGAATAAATTTTATGGTTGATCTTCAATTATGTTTTGGTTTCAAGGCCCTACTGTATGTCATCTGACAATCTCCTATATGCAGCTATATGAGAAAATAAAACTTTTCAATTCGATGAATGCTATCTAGTTAAGGGAAGAGCTTCAAACAATGATGCGATGTAAAACAACACTGCAAACGAAATCTTTTCCAAACTAGATGACTTTCACTATCCAAAATTAATTTCAAACATTCAACGATGCAAACAATGCAATGTGATCTATGCAAAACCCTCTTTTTTTTTTCCCGAAAACTATGCAATTGTAATCTATGCACAATTTCCTTTTTCTTTTCAAATGATAAGAATGCACTCAATGCATTTTTCGATGAAATGAGAATCTACTTAATGCATGCTTTTAATGAAAAATAATGCACTCAATGCGATTTCTAGTTTTCGATCATTAAACAATGTAATCTAAGTTGAATGATGGATCTCAAAAAACACTTTTCAATGCAATGTGATCTAATGCATTTTAACAAAAAGAACACTTTGAGACGAAAACTAAATAAACGCAAATCTTCTTAATGAAGGATGAATGGAAAAGAGATGTAAACAAACACTAAGAATGCAATCGTTGTTTCAAACACTTTGTAACAAAATCCCTCAAAAGGCGAGACATATGAGGTCAAACACAAAGAGGACTTCCAAAGAAAGAGATCAAAACAAGGCATTCATTCCCTTTTACATCAAACAATCATGGAAATAAGACATTTCAAACAATGAGCAATGTAATCTATGCTCATACAGTGAAAAGACCGGAAGGGAAAGACACACTAGTGAAGGATTTAGGGAAAAAATCTCAATTTTCACACACCCTGAAATTGGCCCGACTTTGTCATTGACAACTAGCACCAACTGGCGCGACTTGCTCACTGACAACTAGCGCCAATGCCCAATTGGCGCGGGTTGCTAACTGACAACTAGCGCCAACGCCTGAAAATGAAAAAACAAAGAATTTCTCCCAACCAAGACCAGACTCACCACTTCAAGAAGAATCCAAAACAAACCCAAAAGCAAAGTACTAACCAAAATAAGCTTTCGAACAAGGGCAAACCCTAGCACCTACAGAATATGGCACGACTGTCTGGCTGTAATCCGCGCCAGACAGGGAATGGCGCGAGTGATGAACTGGCAACCTGCGCCAACTGGCGCGACTGTCAGCGCTAAACTCGCGCCAATCAAGCCAACTATGAAAAGGTGAAAATTCGGAAAAGCAGAGGTCATATCTGATCCTCTGGGGCTGAACCAAAATCCAAACACAAAAAGAGCCAGCCAAAAGAGCCGATCAAGCAAGCAAAATCGAGAAACAACCGGAAATACAAGACAATACTCCAAGTGTTCGGTTCATAAACTAAACCGGAGATTGACTGAAGCAACTTTGATCTACTTCGCTAATGCATAGAAATAGCGTTTCGAATGCTATCTGGCTAACTTCAGGCTCCATCTGTAGCTTACAAAGCAGAACAACAAAAAGCTAGACGTCCCCAGCGGAGTCGCCAATTTGTTGTGGAGGTAAATCCCCTCTGCGGACAGAGGCGATCCCTACTAGCCCAGACCGGGTCTAGCAACAATCATTCACGCTATAGTGCAGGTTCCTAATTGCAAATAAAAGAACTAGCGATGAAGGCTTACCTGGAATCCAACGCTGTCACTTAAATAGAAAGTAGTGCTCCCGTTCATTAGCTCCGGCAGATCACAATCCTCACGATCTCCGTGATCAGACACCTGCACACGCAAGAAACCAAACAAACGCAAGCGTAAAATCCAGGATATGCAACTATATGTCAGTCAGAGAAGACATAAGTCATCATCATAATCAACAACAGGAGTGGAACCATAACCAATAGTCGCTTATCATTAATCAATCAAAGAAGAATACAACCATAGCCTTGACGCTGAATTCTCCTTCGGAGGGTCGCCAGCAGAACACGTCTCGAAAAAGCCTGTCGGGGATGGGACAAACCTCTCTCTTCGGATGTCTCGACAATAATCTCCTTGCTTGGATTTGGCCTTAAGGGAATGAATCAAGGCTCTTGTAGCATAAGGCTCTGATGGCTCTTGGGAACTTGGAGACTAGCTTGCAAATGAGATGAGCAAGCTTTTATAGATGGAGGAAGGGGAGTTGGGATCCCTATAATCATAGGATTGGCCCTATCCTCAAGGAAGCTTCCATGAGAGGTGGCAAACCACTTCCTCTACATGGAGATCCGGAGCCAAACCTCCCAACTCAAATTAGATACCAGTTCCTGGATCAGTTAGGACGAAACTTCCGCCATTTATTTTAAAAAAACACTCCTTAAAATGGCTGGCGCGAGTGCGACTCTGGGACAGAGCGCCAATTGGTGCGCCCTCTTTGAAGGATTTCCCCCATTGGCGCGGGTACTGAACTGGCTACCCGCGCCAATGCAAAAAGGGGTGTTTTTAGGGTTTTTCACAAGGATTTGTCTTCAGGGCAATGAAAGTACATGTTTAGGGGAATGCCATGAAAGTGTTTTCAAGTTATGTCACTGCTCACAAGTCACGGAATAAGCCCTCCAATTGTGTGGGATGGGGAATTTCAGGGACGGTGACAAATTGCTGTGTAACAGTATCCTTCCATAAATTGTATGTTTGTCTTTCAAAAAGTCATGAAAAATTTAAAAAAATATTCTAGAAATGTTTTTTAAAAAACAAGAAAAATGCACTCAAAAGGTGTTGTTCCATTGGAAAGGAACTGTAAAACAATCTGAGAAAATGTTGCTATTCCTTTGAAAAGGATGTTCCTTTGGAAAGGAACAACAAAAATGCTCACAACAATACTACTGTTCCTTTCGAAAGGAACAACAAAAGTGTTGTTCCTTTGGAAAGAAACAGAAAAAATAATCACAACAAAACTGTTGTTCCTTTCAAAAGAAGGAACAACAAAAATTCACAAGAAAAGTAAGAATGGTTCAAGAAATAAAATTATATACAAAAAAAAACAAGCAAAGTAAAAGAAAACAAACTTTATGTACAGGTTTTAAGAAAAAATATTTTTTTTTTTTTTACAGAATTGGTGCTACCAAAGAATTTCCTTCTGCGATTGAAACTTGCATGGTGGTGTACTTATTGTTCAATTACCACTGGATCACAAATTTCAATTTGAAGGAATCAACACCTAAAACACAAAAACATAAAAGAGATCAAAAAAGAAACAACACTTTATTAAGTTACAACAGCTATGATGTTATTTCTAAGAGAATATCAGATCTATTAATGAAAAAAAATGATCTTTTGAAAAATGTTTGGCAGCAGTGGCATGAATCTTGAAATGGGAACCAAATCTTCATTTCTTCTTGTTATAAATATATCAGGTAATGAACTGGATGAAATGCCCTTGTTTTACTAAATTTTTCAAGAATCTCTCATCCATAAATTGACCTTTTTTGTTCTCCTAAGACTTGCAAAAAACGAGTGTCTACCTACAATAAAACATTAAATAATGGAGAAAGAGAGGCGATCAGGCTCCCCTAATCCAAAAATTATGTAAAAAACTAACAAGTAGTTACTCTGTAGAACAAATCCATGAAAAAATAAAACAAATTATATTTTTTACCTGCGGGAGAGCAGTGGTCGACCATACTAACCAGTAGTGTTTTAATCATAACTTCTTTGTTTTTCGTCCGATTCGAGTGATTCCAAAGCCAAATGAGAGCTAATTAAAATTTTTATCTCCAATAGAAACAAGTTTTAAAAATTAAATGCTATGATATGTCAAATTTTCTTAGAAAAACCTGCATAATAGAGTCATTTTCGATTTTCCAGCTGAGACCAACAGTTGGTGGTTCAAGCATAAATTATTCGTTTGATGGTAGATTGAACCTATTAAAATTGGAGATTAAAGTATATTAATTTATTGATCTCAAATAGAAACATGTTTTGAAGACAAGAAGAATTGATGGGTCAAATATGTTTAGGAACAGCCGAGAAAACAGAGTTTCAAGAACGCTAATTTATGATAGGTAGTCAGTATTTTGGTCATAAATTCCTCATACGATATCAAAATTGAGTGATTAAAATTGAGTTATAAACTAGAGTCATAGAGGAATCTACCATAGAAACAGGTTTTAAAAATATATTCATTTAGGCCTCCAAAAACTGACTGCCCAACTCTGTTCTTGAGCTGCCTATTAGACACCCTATCAATGTTTTGGTTCTAACTTTTTCGTTTCAAATCCAAATTGAGTGATTCCAATTGGGTTGGAAATTAGACATCAAGGGCTACTTAGGATAGAAACAAGTTTTAAAAATATTCAATTTTGGGCCCCCAAAACATGACTGTCCCAACTGTGTTTTCAGAAATCTCCTCAAGCCCGCAAGCCAAAAAAATGATATTCAAGAAATTTTTTTCATATTGATGATAAAAATGAATATGAGTGTTTTTATTATTGTTATTTGCAATATAATTTATCTACATACACAAATAAATTAAAATATTTATCATCAATGTTGATTTCACAGCGTGTTGAAACAAAGAAACAACTATTTTTACAAAAATAAATAAAAAAATGTGTTTGTTTTATTTCCTCTTTTATTTATTTCTCCAATATCCTACTCTGAATTGGAAAATGAATATGATTAAGTATAAGAGTATTTTCAGTGGAGCCATTTCCGAAATAAGGCTTCAATTATGTACATACCCAAATTTGAAAAATGTATGTTAATAAAAATTAGGGTATGAGAAGCCAACTTCCCTTGAAAAGATGGTGCCAAAAATTGTTGATGTATGGAGTGATGTTGCAAAAAAATGATGGAGTGAAACCAATCTTAAATATATTCTTTACTTCCTTGATTTCCCATAGCCATCATATCATGAAGTTCTTGAGCTTTTAAAATGGTTTGTTGGTGCAAACTAGAAGAAACCTCATTTTCTTTCATAACTTTTACAATTTTTGGATTTGATTCATTCTGAGTCTCAGTGTAAGTTTTTTCTAATGGTACATGTGAGATAGAATGGGTGGGAAGGGTGGGTGAATTTTGCAGTTCAACATTGTAAGCATGTTGTACTGGTTTATTATCGTGTGGGTGTGGAATGAGTTGAGCAAGAGATTGTGTAGGGAATGGAGCCTCTTGATGATGTAATTGATTGTGTTGAGTGGATGATTTTGATTTGAAAACAAGGTGTTGTGGAAGAGCTGGAAGATGTGTTTGTGCTACAATATGAGGGAGAGTAGTCGTGCAATCATAAGGTGAACCATTCCAAACTTGCAAACAAGATTGGTGGTGGTTATATTGAGATTGGCGTGGCTACCCTAACATATGAGTATTCCATAATGGATTATGCAAGTAAGAGAATGGAGAGGAAGTGTTTTGAATCACACATGTAGGCCATGATTTCCATGGTTTTGACCTTGTTGCAGCTTCCACATCTCTTTGATATGCTACTTCCAAATTAGATAAGGAAGAGTGATTATCTACGGGATGCTCATTTTGGTAATGAGGGCAAAACACTTCATCAAATTCTTGATTTCTATGAACCTACAAAACATTCAATTGTGACTTTAGAGAGCTAATAAAATCATATTTAAAATTTTCAAATAAAATCTTGATTTAAGCTATTATGTCTCTTGTTCTTGTAGTAAATTTGGAAGAGAAAGAATAAAATTCTCTAGAATTCTTACCAGCCTTGGAAATTCCTCTTGAATACCTTATGCACAATTCACAAACATCATCATATGATAACTGAAAAACATCACCTTTTCCTATCAGATTTAAGAGTTCTAAAAAATCATCTTTGATTCCTTTAAGAAGGAGTGTTTTTAGGATCTCTTTTTCCAAATGCTTATGCTTTGATTTTTGAAGGTTGTATAGAAATCGCTCTACATAGTCCTCCAAGCTTTCATCTTCCCTTTGTGTCATACCGAAAATATCTTCATTGGATTTGCAATAGTCTTGGTACTTCTTCAAGAATATGTTCTTCATGTCCTCCCATGTTTGGATGCAGTTTCCACCTAGGCTCATGAACCATCGGAGAGCTGCTCCTTTTAGAGTAAGAGGAAACACTTTCAACCTTTGATCGTTAGTACAATAATCATATCCTCTACAAAGTATTTCAAACTCAAATAAGAATGTGTCTGGATCTTCATTTGTCAAACCATGAAAATTTGGTAGAGACAATGGGGGAATTATGTGCATTTGTGTCACTCCTCCTAGATCTTTGATAGGGAATTCAAAAGTTGCAATGTGAGCCATTTCTTACCATAATAGAAGATGTTCTTCAGATGTTTCTTTAAGGATCCTCCTTCCAATGTTCCTGTCAATTGGTTAATGAAATGGGTGGTGCTTACATCACCACTCGAGTGGAATTACAATATTTTTTTCAAAAAAGACTCTACCTCTAAAATTATAAAAAAAAACGCAAGCATTCATTCCTACCTTAAGCTTTCACTCAATTCTGCTGTGAAGCGGGCCAATGAACAAGTGTGTTTCTTTCTCGGTGCACAGGTTCTTACCTTCCTTCTTTAATACCCAATTCTTCCCAAGCAGAAAATTAAATATGCATCACTGTTTCTAAATGGCATACACTCTCCCCGGAAACGGCGCCAAAATGTCGAGTGCATAAGAGGTGTCTTTTTAATGCCTATTTATCTCACATTAATTATCAATCCGGGAGCGAATTTTTATTTCAAGAGTGTACTCTGTCTGAGGCAGCAATTTATCCAAGAGTAATGCCTTGTAATATGTAGTACAGTGTTCGAAATACAAGAGTAAATGGATGCTTGTAAAGAAATCTAATTACAGTAACATAAATGGAAATGCTCTGAAACCTTAATTAAACCAATCTAAAAAACATCGATCAGGGATACAGTAGCAATAACTCCTTCCCTTAGAAATCGATGCAAGATAACCAATATTGGAACTTGGAAGCAATAACCAGTGTCCTCTACAGTTGGTGATCTTAAAGCAATCGAAATGAAAGCAAACTCTTGTAAACTAATTAATATGAAACGAAAAGCAATGTAAATGGACAACAAACTAAAATTAAAGGAATTGAACAACAAAACTCTATTAAACGGTAAATCCTATTGAACACCAAACTGAATAGTGAAGCTTTGTATCTGCACTCTGAAATGAACAAGAGTTAAATGAAACAACAAATGGAATGGAACATCAAATGCCGAACAACGAAGCATAACAAGATAAGTAATTCGAGGATTAAGACTCTTGTTAAATTGGGAAGGAACGGCAACGCAATCCATTATAATAAAACAGTAAACTATTAAACATGGAATTATGAATTAATTAAGATAGAACCAATATCACTTCCGTGAATCCAAGGATGTTTTAAGTAAGGCAATATGCTGTCTCAATTAACTCACGCTGTAAGAAATAAGATTCAGATCATACAATAATGAAACAACTCATAAACAGAGCGCGTCATACATAAAGACAGTAAAATGACAAACAACTAATGGAATAAACTCACAGTAACATGTATGTAGCAAATAGATCACATGCTGCAGGAATTGGAAATATAACACAGAGGAGCAGTTCACGCTGCCAGGGATCAGGCCCTTAACCACCAGCAAGGACTGCTCAAGCTACTTCAGATGATGCGAATGGAACAAAAATATTCAATTAATCATTAAACTGGAGTATCATTACAATGGAATCGTGCTTTCAATAAGACAACTTTTGATTAAGTTTACAATTCACAAAAACAACAACTATGATCCATCCCCTCTCTTTTACAAATGTCTCATTTTATAACCAAAGAGAGGAGAAATTAAAAAGTAAATAGGATCTCTCATAACAAAATTGAATTTTTCGCAACCAATTGATCAACAAGAAAATATATTTCCAACAATATTTCAACAAGAGCAAGGCGAATTTGGCTTTGCAGCTGAGATTTGGAGGATGGCCACAACAACAAATCTAAGAAAATCATGCTCAAAGAACCCTGTATTTCTCTCAATTCAGGCCGAATTTGGGCAAACCTTTCATTGCTAAAGTAAATTGGGCCCGTTCTGGACAAAACCCATGTTCCGGATTTTCTGGATTCTTCTTCATTTTTGCAGAATCTCAACCGCAAAATGGTCACTTTTTATTCCAACAGATTTCTGAGTTGGAATATTTGATGATGATTTGGAGATAAAATCTTCAATCTGCCAAATATATTGGAGGCTAAAATGGTAAGTGATATTACAAAATATATTAATAAACCATCATTGATAAAATTATGCATAGTAATCATCAATTTATTAAAAATAAAGGAGAAGAAATAATATTCTTCCATAAGAGCATAAATCATTATAAGATGGATTTATATGATAAATTATAATAAATGACATGATAAAGAAGAGTAAAAATGGATGAAATAAGTGTTAAAAAGTGGTCGTATTCATGACCCAACACATAAAAGGTAGGGACAACCCCTTCTTGGTATTTTCCTTCAAGTTCTGGACCAAACAACAACTCAGGTTTGTCATTTGTCAAGTTTAAGGTGTCAGTATCACTTCCTAGGTTCAAAGCTTTTAAAACATGGTTTTTGTACACTTCTTGGGTTACTAGTTCAGCTAGGGGGATGACAATTTTTATCTTGGCAATCTCTCTCTCAAGGCTGAAAGGAACAATTGATTTGTTCATATTTACATCTGTTTTTTCAATTGAATTTCTTTTAGTAGTTTTGATTTGCTGAACTTTGTTTGGACTGGTAATTGGGATAGTTTTGTTAGGACCACTAGCTGAAGCGCTAGGGGTACTCTGTTCAACATTTGGCTGGATTTTTTTCTCTTTGTTTAAATCTGGTTTTTTAGCCAAAGTGATGGGTTTGTCTGCTGTCTTCTTAGGCTAACTTTCTGTGTTTTTCTGGATAGCAGTGCTAGTGTTCTTATCTTTTGAATTGTCTACGTTCCCTTTACTCCCAAGATCATACTGTTTGTGTACCTCCATGATTGCATTTTCAAACCCCAATTTATAATCATCAGAATCTTCATAGGTGTTTCTATTTTGATCAGAGAAGAAACCTTGTTCTTCCTTAGTGAGGAAAACATCATCCCCATTGTCTGAACCAATCAAGTTTACATGAGCTTCTCCCAACCTTTCCATCTCCCTATCTTCCTCATATTGATCCACATAGTTTTGTTGGAAGGGAGGTCTAACCTGTTGGTCACTTTATTTTTTCTTATCTTGATTGTTTTCTCTTCTATAATTATGATTTCTATTTCTATTTTGGTTATTTTGAGGTTCTCTTGGTGGCACTCTGTCATTCAAGTTGATATTTTCGAGCATCCTCTCCATCACCTTCACTAGGTTGTCTATTTTAGTGTCAGAAGTTGAAGTTGAGGGTGCAATGTCATCTTTATAAGCTACCCTCTTCTCTGATCTCAACCTATTTCTTTTCTCAATTATGTTTGCTTCTACGATCACAACTCCTTTTTGCATGTCTTATAAGGTTAAATAATCCCTCTCTCTCAACTGATAAGCCATTACAACATCAAAGCCTTCGGGATACCTTACTAAGGCCATGCCTTGGGGAGGTTTCATGAGAGGTGGAAGAGCATTGTAAACGCTATTGAACCTAGTGGAGTAGTCATGAACACTCTCCCCTTGATTTCTCTTGAGGCTGCTATATTCCGCTAGTATTTGGAGAGGGTTCTTTTTGAGTTCCCATTTGTTGATGAATGTTTGATGCAAAGCAGGGATATCATTGATGCTGCTAGGAGGTAAGTTCTTAAACCACTTCTTCACATCGCCTCCTAAAATTTGGGCGAAGATCCTCATCTTCACAGTTTCTTCTTCTATCTCCATATAATTGAATGCATATTCCATCCTATCTACATGATGTTGAGCTGTTGTAGACTATTTTCCAGTGAAATGAGGAATTTTGGATTGGTAATCATTTGGTAATGGAAGTAGAGGTTGTGGTAATACTAATGGGGCATACCATGTTTCCATGGTTGGAAATAAGGGTGGATTTACAAGAGGTGGATTTACAGGAGTGAAAGTGGGTTGAACAAAAGTGTTTTTCACAATGGTAGTATGGATTGGAGTGGAAGAAACACTTGGGCTAGCAAACTGATTTTGAGCAGAATTGTTATGGAAAAGGCTAAAGTGATGAAGAAGTTGGGAATCAAGAGGAGTGGAAGGTGAGGCTTCTCTACTGAAGCTTTATTGCAAATCTGCAATGTCCAGATCAGTTTGGTTTAAATCACCTTGAGATCTAGTTCTAAATATGTTCTTTGTATGATGTAAATCAAAGTGTGAATCCTTTAAGACAGCAAGGTTTTCAGGGATAGAATTTTTTCTTAAGAGGCTCCTATTAGCAGCTGATTTTCTAGACTTAAAATTTTGCCACAAAATTCTCTCTAGTTTGTCAATGATTAAAGGAGGATTTGGATCTGGATGAGATGTAGTGTTGATCCTATGTGAAGCTAGACTACTTTTCAAAAATGAGAGAGATTAATTTTTTATGGATTGTTTTTGGGATTTTTACCTCTCACGATATCTTATCTAGTATAGGACTAGGCTTCTAAACTTCTTTAAGGCTGGTTAACATAGTCCTGAAGAGATCTGAGGACCTAGATGAGTAATGGGTCTACTGGGGCTAGTGGAGTCGCTAGGTGGAAACTATTTAGCTTCTATGAAGGTAAAATATTGGATGGTTCCACCACCATGTTTATTATGAAGCCAAACTGTTTTATTTTTTTTTGTGTTTTTCTGAGTTATTTCGGTCTTATAGGTTATGAGAGTGTCCTAAATATTATTTAACACTTAGCTAAGGTTTTTAAGCATATAGAGTTCACTCTTATGGCTTGGTAATTGGTTCCTTCAAGGTTTTGATAAGGTCTTACGAGAATAATAAGGGTTACTTAGTTTGTCACTGATTCAATTAAGTCCTATCATGATTACCATTTTTGTTAGGTAGCGCTTGAAGAAGGATACTTATGTTATACTGGACAAGAATTGTTTTGTTTTAAATATTTTACTTAGGGTCCCACCGTGATCGCCATTATGTTGGTATCCTGTGTTTTGATAGTTTGGCAAATCAAAAGACAAGGCAACATCAGAACCAATCTTTAGAGTTACAGGATCTAGTCCTCCTGCTCTCAGAGAGGGATCTCTGAAATTATTTGTTTTTTGCAAAGGTTTATCTTGTGTGCTTTGAGTATTGGTTTTAGACTAGTTATTAAATGCAAGTGTTTGTATGTTTGTTTGGTTGAATTGATACAATAGAAATAAAAGGTCTAGGAAAGATAGATAGAAAGGGGAAATGTTAGCTTCATTTGGAAATGGAGTCAAAAAGAGGTTATGACAAACTTATCAATGGATATGGGATATCAAAGGGAAAATATAACTTGGCCACAAGATCCTTTGGTTTTGGAATGAGATGGACATCAATGATTTTGAAAGAGAAGTTTAATTCTCAACAAAGGGAATTTGAAAGCACAACTTGAACAATAAAGAGGTATTTTATAGACAGGGCTAACCATGAATTCTACAAATCACACTTTAAGCAAATTATGACTTCAAAACAACTTTTAAAATGAAATCTAAGATTCGGGGAACACCCTATTTCCTCAAACATTTTATTTCAAATGATTTAGAAAACATAAAATATTCACTGATAATTACGGCCATAGAAGAGGGAACACTTAAATACATCTATGATCACAACTATAAATACCTTTAAGACAACTATTCAAGCAAGGACAAGGGGCATGATCAGAACATACCTCCTTGGATCACTATAAAAAAAGATACTTCAAAGGGAGAGTTCAATAACAGCCTTTAAGTGGCAGCAGACAAGCAGGGAGAACCATAAATCATGCTGAAACCAACTATCCAAACTATTAGAGAAATAAACAAGCATGAAGACTAAAGAGAGAGATTAAAGACTCTAAAATACCTCAGCAGAAGAAAACATAAAAAAATGAAGGATAAACACGTCTAAGGTGCTTCCAAGAGTCATTTCTTAGCCTAAAACTTTCATCCTACTGTAGTAAGAATTTATGGAACAACATGAAAACAGGGGAAAACATTAAACAATTCAGAATACTTCACCAACAGCCAAGCTCATGGATCCAATGATAGAGCCTTCTCAAGAACAAGCATGCAACAACATCATCAGGGCTTCCAAGACTTCAATTTCTTCTTCAACTTCTACAGACTATGTATTATTTCAGAGAGCTTCAGTATTACAACTAGTGATCAACCAACATTTTCAATGAACTCCTCAATAAGATTTTATAGAAGGATGAGGAGGTCGAAAGAGAAAATATCTATGGGTTCAATTAATACAGTTAATGCTTCTCGCCCTTTGAGGGGCTCGATGGAGAAGTTTATAGATATGTCTGTATTAATTGTTTTACATTTAAGAATTGAGCTCGGTGGATAGCTTTTGTTGACTTTGGGGCTCTGTGTCATATCTGTAGTAACTCAGCAGATATTTTACAATAAGTTCTTTGGCTGAATTAACTGTTTGGCTGTTGTGAGGCAAATATCCTCTATTCTGGTCATTACTCGGCTTGTGTTGAATGCTGCGAGGCCACAGGTGGCAATCTGGTAGCTGAGAGGAATCAATTTTCCTCTGATGTGGCAGTGGAGGCACCCTCTGTCTAATAAATATTCTTGATTTTCCTTTAACTGTGTTTAATTTAGTGGATTAGGCTTTTTGATTTTCGATTTTAGCTGTAATCCATTAAACAGTATAATCAATGTTTAATCCTTCGACACTGATACTCTTTATTTCAATTATGCATTGTTGTGTCTTGTTGTTGTGCAGGTGACACGAGGTTCATATGGCATCATTACTCATGATGTATTGACGAAACGTGGTATAGAACTTTGTAGAACAATCTTTCTTCAATGCATGAAATCCTGGAGGATAGTCATCCTCTGCTTCAATTTTCCTTTTATATAATGGAAAAACCATTAACGCCTGAAAAATACAAAAAATATTATAAAATCCTGCTTTAATTGGGTAATATTTCTTAGAAGGTTGCGGTTAAGTCGTGACCGTTGGATGAAAGCATCCAACGGTGGAGATTTTCTTGCGGGGGTTAGAATGAAGAGATTTGGAATAAAGGAGCATAGGATTAAATCCGGGCCATAGATCTGATTTGATTGACGGTTGAGACAAATCAGGGCAATAATAATGTGAAGGGGTCACATATACTATGTTATGGCGGAAAATGTGAAAAATACAAAGGAAAAGGGGAAAAATCCCTTGGCAGAAAGAATTACATGGAAAGGAAATTTGGGGTTTCGAGATGATCGTGGGCCGTCGGATGAGTTCAGCCCATGAGATCAATGAATAGAATTGATCTATGAAGGCCCTTTGGAAAAGGCAGAGGGCGATAACATATGGCGAGATTAAATCTGAGCCGTTGATCTGCAGAGATCAATGGTAGGGAGCGCACGCGATACAATATAATATAAAATGAGAAATGTGGTTTCGGAGGGAAAAACAACTGATTTCATGTGGTGATAAGGCGGGTAGGCGGTATTTCCTTTTTGAACGCGATATGCATCCCCGTCAGACACATGGCATCAGAAAATAGCTTATATCGCGTGATTTTGGGGAATTAACGCTCGTTATTAAAGTTACGCGATACAGAATGTCAGTCGTTAGATCTGCGGCCTCAGATCGAATGGTGGGGAGCGAGCGCGATTTTTATAAGATGCACGGGTGGAACGAGGTGGGGACAGAGAAAGGAGGTTTTAATCTGAGCCGTTAGATCTAAGATTGGATGGCGGATATCAAATCTGGAGGGAGGCAGGACCCATAGGGGTCGGGCCTATCGGGGCTAATATGGGCCGTTAGATGTGAAGGATCAACGGTCGGGATTAAAACTGGGGTCAAACGAAATAATATATTGGGCGGAGAGAGGTTTAATAAGGACCGTTGATTTGCAAGGATCAACGGCTGTGATTGGCCGAAAAAAATTATGAAGCGGGGTGCATGAATTTAACCAAAGTCGGGAGACACATTGTGGACCGTCTGATCTGGACACGTGGATGGCCCAGATGCAATCGAAGCTTTGCAATCGGTAGGGAAATGGATATTGGGGGCACCGAAGCGATTAAACGTGGACCGTTGATATGTAGATTAGATCGACGGTGGAGGATGAATCAGAGGGGTTTAAGGTGGAGGAAAGGGCTTATGACCGGAGAAAATAAGGACCGTTGGATCGGAGATGTGTCAGACAGATCCAATTGTGGAGGATCCATCGGGGGTAGTCAATCGGAAGGGGGAATAAAATGTGCCCGATAAAACTTGTGATGCGATATTGCGCCGATCATTGATCGACTTTAGATCAACAGTCGAGAATGGGTTTAAAAAATTAACGGCGGGACCTCATTTATAATATAAGAAAGGAAGAATTTATTAAAAACAAAGGTTTTATGGTGTCTGGTGGGATATATATATGAGGTTTGGCGCCCGTCTGCGGGGCCTGTGGATACGTGGAAAACACAAAGGGACCGGGGCTTATATATGTATAAGGGCCAATCGGCATTGGAAGCACGGTGTGAGCTTTTCAATCTACCCATTAAAATTTCTCCGATGTGATATTGCGCGGATCGTTGATAAGGTTTTAAGATCAATGGTATTTATCATTTAAAAACATTGTATTGGCGCGTTTAGTGTAAAACATCGCAAAAAGGGGTTTTTATGTTTTACAAAGGAAAAAAGCAATCGCGAATGGTTTTTATAATGTGTTAAGCACTCGATTGCGGGCCCAAGGGTTATATGAATCTGAAAAAAGGCTTGGGGCTTATAAAAAAAGGGCTAATCGCATCGGAGGCTTTAACAAAAGAAATAGACTTGCGCGGGCCAATTTCTCTAATGCGATAAGTGCCGAAAGGGCTTAGCGCTTGGTTCCAACACCAAGGCATATGTGGGAAAGTGGTTTAAGACTTAGCCCAAAGGGGCTTAAGTCCATAGTGAAAAAACTTATTTTTTATGAAATTTTTCAAAGTTTTTGATGGATTTGGGGGTTTTGGCAAAGTTCAAAAGTGAGTTTTAAACTTTGCAAGGAGGATTTTATGAAGGGGAAATGGGAAACAAATGAAAAAGAGAGGAATTCCATGGGGAATAAAGGGAACAAAATGAAGGTTATTTTTTAGTAGAGGAGGGGAAAAATGAGATTTTGCAGCAGTATTTTCTCTATGAAAATAGCATAATTTCTGAGTTCTAAAGGGGAACAGCAGTGAAGATTAAAAAAAAAGCATGATGTCTTCATGAGTCTTCAAGAGATAACAACTTTTTGCAATGAAACTTGTTTCTTGAAGGCTCCAAAATGATTTAGCCACCATTTGATTATGACCAATTTTAGAGGTGGCTAATAGGGTCAAACCAGGAGGATAGGGATTTGAGTTAAGAATATCTATCAATTGCATGTAGATGGCTGTGCTGCAATGGCAGGAAAAACAAAAGGAGTGGTGAGCCAAGATGAGGGTGAATTGTGGCACAGGAGATTGGGCCATCTTCACCATGGCACTTTGAAAATTTTGCAGCAGATTTCTATCGGGCCTCCCAAAGGTACACTTGCGCAGTCAGATCAGTGCAAGGGATGTACTTTGGGAAATTTTTTGAAGACCAATTTTCATGAGAAGGATAGTCGTGCTTCAATTATCCTTGAGAGAATTCACAAGGACGTGTGTGGACCTTTCTCAGTTGCTTCAAAAACAAAGCACATGTATTATGTGATATTTGTTGATGACTTTTCTCATAAGTGCTAGATCTTCTTCATGCAGAAGAAGAGGGAGACATACTCAATGTTCTGTGAGTTCCAGGCGCTGGTTGAGAAAGAGTCGGGGAAGCAAGTGAAAGCTCTCCAGAGTGATAATGGTGGTGAATACATCTCTGGTGAATTCAAAGACTTCTGTAGCAAAGAAGGAATTTGAGGAGAACTCATAGCGCCTCATAACCCACAGCAAAATGGGGTCGCTGAGAGGAAGAACAGAACAATTGTGGGTGCTACACGGGCGATGTTGCATGATCAGGGCCTTCCCATACACTTATGGGCTGAGGCATGCAACACTACGGCTTATGTGAAAAACCGTTGTACTCATAGAGTACTTGGCATGAGTACACCCGAAGAGGCGTTTTCTAGTAAGAAGCCTGATATTTATCATTTGAAGATTTTTGGCTCACCTGTTTACATTCATGTGACGAAGGATGTTAGGATGAAGCTGGAGCCGACCGCAGAGGTTAGGATATTTTTGTGGTACACAGAAACATCCCACAATTATCGTGTGTATTTTCGAGACAGTCGGATGACTGTCGTACGAAGGGATATCAAATTTCATGAGGAGAAAGCCATGAAGTTGTCGCTTGAGAGGGAGCTACACTTGCATGTAGAGGAGGAGCTACTTGTTCCTAAATATGGGCCTCAAGATGTGGATTAGCCACAAGAGGAGGTTCATGGAGTGGAAGAAACCACTCATGCAGCGCCAAACATCAGAGGGTAGAAGTGCACTACAGAAGCTGAGCGACTGAATCTTGATGCAGTGTAGAATGTAGGAGTTCCTACATCACAACACATACAGAGACATTCACCTGATCGATTTACTAGATACATGGCTTTGATGAGCAAGTGTATCGTGACATAGCCATCCTCTTTTGAGGAAGCTGTGGAGGATCCCGCATGGGTAGATGCCATGGTGGAACAGTATGATTCGATTGTCAGAAACAGTGCATGGGATATTGTCCCAAGGTCGGAAGGGAAATCAGTGGTAGGTTTGAGATGGATCTACAAAGTGAAGCAAGCTGCTGATGGGAACATTGAGAAGTATAAGGCAATATTTTTTTCCCGGGGCTTCTCATAGACTGAGGTTATCGAATATGAAGAAACCTTTTCACCTGTCGCAAGTTATTCTTCCATATGGACCATCCTTGCTTTCTCAGTGCAGATGGGTTGGCACATTCATTAGATGGATGTGAAGACTGCGTTCCTCGATGGAATCATTGAGGAGGAGGTGTAGATTGAGCAGCCTGAAGGATTCGAAATGTTCAACATCGATTCGCATGTGTGCAGGCTCAAAAGAGCATTGTATGGGCTGAAACAAGCACCTCGTGCTTGGTACACACGGATAGATAGTTATTTCACCGGACTTAGTTTCGCCAAGAGTGAGGCAGATCCAAACCTATACCAGATTGTGGTGGAGGGTAAGCTTTTGATCATTGTGCTTTATGTAGATGATTTAATATTAATGGGTGATGAACTGTTGATACACTCATGCAAGGCAGATCTTGAAAAGGAGTTCGAGAGGAAGGACTTGGGCCTCCTTCATTATTTCCTGGGATTGGAAATTTGGTAGCGGAAAGGTGAACTATTTGTGTCTCAAGGAAAGTATGCCCGAGAGATACTAGAGAATTTTCACATGCAAGGCTGCAAGCCTATCGACACTCCTCTTCATGGTGGTTGGAGGAAGGAGGATGCTACATCAGTAGAGGTAGTGGATGCCACTGTTTATCAAAAGTTGGTTGTTTTTCTCATGTATTTAGTGAATACACGACTAGACATATGCTATGCTATGAACCAGCTTTCACAAGCGATGGTGAAGCCTACCAAGCTCTTTTGGAAGGCAGGAAAGCATGTCCTGAGGTATCTGAGGGGCACATCTGAGTATGGATTGTGGTACAGACAGTCGGTTGAGGTGAAGCTGGATGGCTTCACAGATGCAGATTGGGTAGGAAGTCCAATGAACAGAAAGAGCACATATGGAGGGATTTTCAGTATCGGATCTACAGTAGTTTCTTGGTACATCAGGAAACAAATATCCGTGGCACTCAGTTCAGCGGAGGCCAAGTACATGGCAGCAAGTTTGGCTGCATGTGAGGCTATATGGATGAGGAAGATCCTGGTTAGTTTGTTCGGTTCTCATTTAGATCCTACTATGATATATTGTGATAATCAGAGTTGCATTAAACTCTCTGTTAATCCAGTATTTCATGATAGATCTAAACATGTTGAAATTCGCTACAATCATATCAGAGATTGTGTGCAGCAGAGGATCATGTTGCTTTCTTACATTCCTACGGAAGATCACGATGCAGATATTCTGATGAAGGCGCTCACCAGGAGAAAATTTGAATACCATAGAGACAGGATCAGGGTGGCAGATAATCCCTATCTTGTTGAGAGGGTGTGTTGAGATTCAACAAGATGATGAGCTTAGTGAAAAGAGTCACCTTCACTAAGTGGGCCCGCAGGCTATTTTTGGCGCAAAGTCTATTTTTAGACATGTCGATCATATTCTATGAGTTGCAGGATGCTATTTGTGGATGGTTGGTCAACTTGGAAAAATAGATGGACTTCTATTTTTAGACATTTTGGGCGAAGTCTATTTTTAGACTGCCAGTCTAAAAATAGACATGTCAGATATTATTAGCTCTTAATAATATTTGGACTCTAAACATTATCTTATTCTCTTGGAGCTGAAATTCAGTTAACAGATTGTTCAGATTAGCTAGCTGAAGGAATTATGCAATACCTAGAGCTACTGGTGGTTCATGCATGGAGGACTTTAGTTAGAACTCAAGTGGCAGAGTTTGGTGGAGTTGGAAAAGTAGTTGGTGGAGTTGGTTTCTAGTTGAACTACACTTGTGGAGTTAAACACAGTTGAAATGATTGTGTCTATTTATAATTGATTGATAGTTTCAGTGGAGTTGAGTGAATTAATTAGTTAAATTAATTCACTAAATAATAACTCATTATTTAACTGGACAGAGACAATAGTTAACTACAGTGTAGAACGGATCAGTGGAGACTCAGTGGAGATATTAGTGAAAGAGAAAGTGTGACTATCAGTTGTGACTATAGTGTTGCATTGTATGCACCACACATTAATTAGAGATGCCAATGAGCATTGCGTGAGCAAGGCTGGAGAAATTTGAACTCATCCAGAGCCATTCTTCAGCAGGGATTGCACAGTAGAGGTAGGCTATAAGGAGGGAAAAAATCAATACATATTTTTGCTGATTTTTCTTGATTAGTGTGTAGCGATTGTATTGTACTGAGAGATTGATATGATCAGCTTTGTATGAGGATTGTTACATGCTCTCTATGAAATATATTATATACATATATTTTGGGTTTTTAGCTTTAGGCTTTCCCTTTAAACAACTGTGTTAATGTGTGTGAATTTTTATTGTTTCATGTGTGCATTGCAATCTTGATTTAATTTCCGCAAATGATCAATGGTGGAATAGATTCTGTATTTTGCATGAAGTTAAAATAGTGTGATATCAGGAGAATCTTGGACATATAACACATAAGTTATATAATTTCTACAGGAAGAACTGGCTAGAATGACTCTTGCAAAGAGTCCATTGGCTGCCCCAATCCTCCATGGCTAATGCACTCTTGAAAGTGCTAATGTAATTCCTCTCTCATGCCTTCCCAAAAAAAGCTCCTCATGATCAGGGTATAGATCTTCATTGAATGCATATGGCTGAGGAAGAATTCTTCATGTGCTCCTTGTAGGATCTTCTTCTTGAGCTTGGAAGCTCTAGCCAAGAAGAAATTACCATGATAATAGATGACTGCCCCTTGGACTAAGTAGCCTTCTTCTTATTGCATGTCATCTAGTATCATACCTGTGTGGAGATCTTTGGAATACTCTACAAGCAGTTGAGATTTCCAATACAGATCCACACTACCCAATAATGACAGTGTTGTCGATACATTCATGGAAATGCTTGTCATATTTTTTATCTCCTCTTTGACATTTCTCATGCCAAATTTGTTTTTTGGAAGGTTGAGCCTCCCATTCGTCTCCTCCCATAGCGCAAATTCATAAAATAGAGAGGGAGATAGTGATGCAGGAAGAAAATCCCCCTCATTCTTGAGCTGTCCCAAGCCCTCTAGCGTTGTAACTTGGTCTCTCATTGCTCCAATCCTTCCTGGATCTAGATTTGGAGCGGAACTTTGTGAGGCGTCCCCCACAAGATTTGAATCTGGTGGCATTCCAGGTGGCTTGAGACTAGATAAGAATGTCCCTTGCAGCATTCTCATGAACGTGAGAGAAGGGACTGTGAGATCCCTTCTTCCACTATGCAAATCCATCTCTGTTGTTTGTGTGGAAGTAATAGGTGAAGGATAAGTATTCATGCCTTAAATAATTTGTGGTTTCCCACTCTTCAATTCCACCCACTCCATCTACAAATATTTCCAATCATTGGTGACCTTCCCCAAGGTAATCAACCATTGGACACCCAAAATGATATTGGTGTCTGGTATGTCAACTACAAAGAAGTGATCCACCAGAGTGAAGGATCCCATAGTGATAGAAAGTGAGGGAACATATTGCATGCATTGCATGGTCCTATCTCCGAGGACCAAAATAGAAAATCCCTCAAATGTATCAATGGGGATTGCTCTCCTGTGCACAAGATGAGCATCAATAAATTTGTGGGTTTCCCCACTGTCAATCAGGACAGATACTCTTTGATTCATGACTGAACCTTGTACTCTTAGGGTCAAGTACTTAGGCACTCCTCTCAAACATGCATGAGTCCCACTTATTGGAGAAAAGGCTCCATTCCCATATCCAGATGGTGTTGGATCTTCCTCATCATTATCAGCGTTGTGACCCCTCCTAGGTTCATCATCTCCATCTTCCTCCTCAAAATCTGAGAAGACTTCTATGTAGTGTGCTTTCCTAGCAGCACATCTATGACACGGTGCCCATGACTCTTGGCAGGTGAAACACAATCTCTTCTTTCTCAACTCCCTCCTGAGTTCAATATCAAGAGGCTTATTGAAAGATCTCTCCTTGGAAGGAGCAACTTTTCCTTCCTCCCCCTTAGAAAAGTGAGGGGCCTTTCTCTGGAAAGTTGCCTTTGCTTTTGGCAAGGCATCTTGGAGGCCTCTAGCCCTCTCAATGGCATCATGCAAAGTGATGGGCTTGGTAGATTTAACCAACCGATGCAAAGGTTCCTCCAGGCCATCGATGAACATGTAAACCCTCCTTGCTACAGATATATCAGGAACCATGACAAATAATCTCAGAAACTCAAAAATTTAAGTTTATGCATCCCCTAATTGCTTTAGGTTTGCAAGACTTATGAAGGGTGCTTCAAGATCCTTCCTGTCAAACCTCTCCACCGGTATTTTAGTAAACTCAGAATAGGTAGTCACATTTATATGTCCCAATGTAGACAACCCATGGAACCACCAATTGTGTGCTTCACCTTCAAAGTGTAGCGCTGCAATCTTGATGGCTTCAATCTCATGGACTTTGTTCAACTTAAAGTAAATATCCAGCTTCTATATCCATGAATTGGCAGAACTAGAGGATGATCCATCTAATTTGGGAAAAAATAATCTTCCATAGAGTGGTATCTATCCTGATTATGAAAGAACCCGCCATCTCTATACTGCTGCCTTGGTCTTCTTCTGTCCTTGAGGTGACAAAAATCTTGGAAACTCAAGTGGTCCTTGAATCTCTGACTCTAAGAATCATACTACACAAAGTAATATTCAAGGGAGGCTTGCTCTTGTGGTCCTTCATTCTTTACAGCCAAGAAAGTAGGCATAGTGGAGCGTTGTGAAGCTTGTGGGGGTTGTGGCTAGCTCACTGGTTGACCAGTCCAGTGATGAGACATGTCAGAGTTTTCCACCGGATGAAATCTCCCAGGATATTCCCTCATTATATCCATCCTCATCTCTTTTATCTCTTTGGAAAGATCTTTTATGGCCACCAAAAGAGTTCTTGCAAACTCTTCTCCTTCTTTGTCACTTGCAGTCTCGGGGGCTTTACCCTTGTCCTGATCATCAGTAGTGTAATCATACTTCTTGTGACTTCTATTCTGATACCTCTTCTCCCTCTCAGTAAGAGGGTCATCTTCTTCTAAATGCAACATGGTTGTGATGCTCCAAGGAAATAATAGGTTGTGCCAAGAAAGGAGCTCTGATACCACTCTAATATTCCAAATCCGGAATAACACAACAAGCCTACTGAAATAACGCACTCCTGGGAGATTGATGTACATAAATGAGTTTAAAGCCCTTGGATCCCTTAGATCAGTATATTTTGAGTCTATATCCCAAAGGGAAGCAAAAACAAATCAAACTAGGTGTGGTAAATAGATCTCCCACGACCTTGTCTAGCTGAAAGACACCCTACAAGAGGGGTTGTAGCTATGCACAAAAAAATGCTTCAGAAATAACACAGTATTGGATAGTATGAGTAGGAGGCCATCAAATAAGATAAAATTATGATTATATAGTAGCAAATCAGAATTACAATGAAGCTATTTCAATATACAGTAAAATACAGGAGACAATAGAGCAAGAAATATTCATAAAAGAAGGCTACAACACATGTATAAATTTTAAATTGGCTCAACAATGTTATTTTAAGGAGCTGCAGCAGCTGAATATTACAACTCAGATCTAGGAAAGATATGTGGACAAAAAATCAGATCCATTTCAGATCTGGAAACTAGATAGTCTTATTTACAAGATCCCTTTGGGGTTTTGACCAAATCATGCATAAACAAGAGTAGATCTGAGTTTTAAGTTGCAGATATGAAAAACGATTTAGAAATTTCTGAAGATGATTTTACATTAAAATAGATCAGATATAAACAGAACATGGATCAACAAGCTAATCCATGGAACACCAAAGTGGAAGGCAAAGCCCAGCACCAGAGATCTCTCATCAAAATTGGGACCAAAACACCCTGCAAAACCTCTAATGAAAATAATGCAATTCTTCAATGATAACTGCGCTGTAGCTTGAATAAAAATGATGGCCTAATGCCAAGATACAAATTTGAAGCTAAAAATAGTGGATGCACTCTTCCAGGAGGTTAAAAGACACACTTCATGAGAAGAGGCTCCAATACAAGCTAGATCTTTGCAGATCTAGAATCCCACTTGCTGTAGCTTACAAAAGCAGGCAAACCCTCACTGGATCTGTGCTGCAATTGGAAGTAGAGCTTGGCCCCAAGCCTGATAGTGGATCGAATCAGAAAATACTCCTCCAAGAATCCTTAAAGGAAGAGGTGAAATCCCTGCATAGGAACTCCAAGTGCTAAGCAACAAAATTCTCCACTAAACAGCAGAGAATAGTATTTGTCTAAACAGACAAGATACTCAGAAATATAATCAATCAACAACCTTATCTTGCTGCCGTCCCCTTCCTTTTATAAGATGAAAGCCTTTGCAAACCCTAAACCACCTTGCTGAGTTAGCTCCTTTCACATGAGGGGCCTCATTCTAGAACTGCGCTATCCCTTCATGAGGTGCATTGAATCTAGACAATGTTGTAGATCTGGTCAAGGTTGACCCATTTTCACAGCTCAAACCCCTTTCACACCTGCAAGTGATTTATTTACATGGCCTTTATTTATCCTTGTTCACATGGGCATTTATTTATTCAGTCTGTTCAGGAGTTTTACATGTCCTCCGTTATTCATTATTCATGCAACAGAAAGTAAAACAAAAATTAATATTCCTCTTAGCTTAGGCTAAGTAGGAATATTACACAAGCACCCTTAGGTGTGAAAGGGGATGGATATTTTGACTGGGTCAACCTTGACCAAATCTACAACACTGTCTTGGAGGAGTGGCCATCAATGAGGCACAATGAAGTTCTAGATGTAGATGGATTATGTGATGGAGAAGATTTCATTGAAGGTGGTTTAGGGTTTACAAGCTCTTAATCTATATAAGGAAGGGGGTGGCATGATGAAGGGGTGGTTGATGAACATTATATTTCTGAATATATTTTCTGTTTAGACATATATCATTCTCTTGTTGTTTAACTGAGAAGTGTGTTGTTTAGCACAAGGTCTTCCTATTTAGGAATTCCATCTCTTTCCTTGAGAGGCCTCTTGGAAGGGTTTGCATTTCTTGTCCACTATCAGGCTAAAGGCCAAGCTTCTTCTTCCAACTACAACACAGATCCTGTTGAGGGTTTGGTTGTCTTTGTAAGTTGCAACAAGTGGAGGCTAGATCTACTCATATCTAGACCATTCTAGTTCTCCTTTTCAGTGGGGAAGCCTTCTATGCCATTGGCAAGTGTGTATTGGATCATTGGAGCATCAGATTCAGATCGTGGCATGTCGCCAAACATATCTTAAACCCTACAACACAGTTTTACTTCCAGATCTATGTTTTTCTGTAGGGACTTTTGGTATAACATTTTGGAGGAATGATTTTCGTGTGTTGGGGATCTACCCCTCACATTTGAGATCCATTGCAGAGGGAAATTTTATTGTATATATCAGATCAGATCTGAACATCACTTAATATCTGAATATTTCTTCAGATTTGCAGCTTTTAGATCTCAGATCTACTCCATGTGCTTCATGTATTGCTGAAAACCCCAAGGGGATTTTGAAGAAGAATCTTTATAAGGTATGGATCTATCATAGATATGAATTTTCATGCATTATTTTCTCTAGATCTAAGTTGTAATCAACAATTATTGCAGCCTAATAAAAATAACACTATCAAAGAAGTTTTTGTTCATATGTATGGTTGCAGCACCTCTTTTTGAGGAATTTCCTTCATTGGAGACTTCTATTTCCTCTTGTACATCTTATGGGCTTCATTATACATCTGATTTGATATTATAAATGTTAAATAATGGTCTCCATATTGGCCTCCTCCTATAATATTGATGATATGTGTTATTTTAAATGCATAACTGTTCTATGTTGATGCTTTTCCCATTTGAGAATATTACAGTGGTATCAGAGCATCATCTTGGCACAACCTATGCTTTCTAAAGAAGCCAATATGTATTTTAAAGGAAAGGGTAGACATAAGAAATTTTATTACACTGGAGAAAAATAAGACAAGGGTAAAACCCCTTTATCTGGAAGAATGAAAGGGAAGGAGTTCTCAAAAACTCTGTTCCAAACTCTGTTTAATATTCCTAATTAGCCGAAGCTAATAGGAGTATTCAATTTTGTTTTACTCTTTTATGTCTAATGAACAAAATTGTAAAGGAGGATCAATATAAATCCTAAACAAAAAAATAAATCAATGCTCAATGTGAAACAAGCTAAATCTTAGTTATCTTCATAAACACACTTAAGTGTGAAAGAGGCTGGATCAATTGACTGGGTCAACAGGACCAAATCCACAGCACTGTCTACATGCAATGTATCTCATAAAGGCACAACACAGTTCATGTTGGAGGCCAATCATGTGAATGGAGCTAAATCATCAAGGTGGTTTAGGGTTTGACAAGATTTCCATATTATAAAAGGAGGAGGAGGACACCAAGGAGATGGTTGATTGTTTGATATTTCTAAATGTGCTATCTATTTAGAAATTCCTTATTCTCTGGTTGTTTAGATGAGAATAATTTTGTTTAGCACTTGGGTGTTCCTAGTCGGGAATCCCATCTCTTCCATTGAGGAGCTCTTGGAGGAGACTTGTTCTATCTTGTCCACTATCAAGCTTTGGGCCAAGCTTCTTCTTCCAACTACAATCAGATCCTGTTTAGGAATTTTTTTTCTTTGCAAGTTGCGGCAGTGGAGGCTGGATCTACTCAGATCTAATTCAATCTAGTGCTTCTTCTCAATGAGTGTGTATTTTAACCTCCTGGAAGACTGTATTGGATCATTAGAGCTGCATTTTCAGATCAAGGCATTAGGCCTACTCAGTACTGAAGCTAACAGCGCAGTTTCTCTCCCATAACTGTGTTATCTGCAAGAGGGAAGTTGCAGGGTGTTTGAGCAACGTTTTTGAGGAGTGATCTCTAGTGTTAAGGAGCTTTCCTTGCACTGTGGTGATCCATGGATTAGCCATCCAATCCATGTTTCCTTGAGATATTATTTTCATATGATTCTGTTTACTGTATAATTTCTAAATATTGTTGCAGGACTGCAACTTAGATCTCAGAGCTACTCACCGATGTTCATGATTTGCTCAGATCCCCAAGGGGAATGTATTAAGGAGCCCATCTAGTATACAAATTTGTATTGGATCTATATTGTTGTATAAAAATATGCTATAGATATAAAGTGTAATATACACCAGCTATAGCATCAATAAAATAATGTTGTCAAGCTTTGCAGTCTGAATATGTTGTTACAACACCTCAATCTTCAGGGTTTCTTCATGTAACACTTATGTTTATCTATTGTAAATTGTATGAAAAATGCTATAGATATGATTTACTGATGTCCATACCATGTTGCATCTAAAACCTTCATAAAATCATTTTTTCTGTGCTTCAGTAAATTCTGCAGTAATTAAGTCATGGGGATTGGGCATTTTTAAGCCATATTGGGAATGGGAGATCTGTTTAACATAGCTAAATTCATTTTTTTCTACTAAAATTTGGTATGTGAGTCCCACATGACCTAACATACGAGATCCCACCATCACTTTCCCTTAGTTTTATGCTTATATCTGAAATTAACCCTTTTAGGGAATAAATTGTTGTTTTTCCTCAACTTTTGGATCATAAAATGAAGTATAGTTTTCTTCTGTAGCTTATATTGATGGCTATGTGTTTTTAACACATCCTATGAGATTATTTAATGATTAATATCCATTACTATGTTTATACATTCCTGCAGTCCCTCATTGGGCATTTACCAAGCCATACTAGGTGTGGGAGGCCTATTTTCCCCACCTAGAAGGATTTATTTTTGATATCCTATTGGATTTAGGACTTAGATACTCAGATATAATGGATCCAAGTGGTGGATTCAAATCCTGTTGCAGAAATTCCTGTAAAATGCATTTTTCAGTCATGCCTTGCTAACAGTTCCCATTTTGGGATATTATAGTGGTAACAGAGCATGATCTCTGGCTCAGCCTATGAGATCTAGCTATCAAAATAATAAACAAGAATACTGAAGAAATATTACACAGAGGACAAAGAGAATAATTTTTCTAACACTCTCTCTCAAGCCATGCATGAATTGAAGGAAGAAATCAGGGGAACAAGGAGGGGAAGACATGCAAATCCCTCAAGGAGTTCTTCTCACGAAGAAATCCCCAGTACTTCTTATGATGTGTGTGAGCATTCAGCCACATAATCTGATCTACAATGCTGTAATATGCCTACTTTCTTGTTGAGAGAAAGAGGAGAAGGAGGAATGACGGAAGAGGAGATCTCCTTGCTTCTTTTCCAAACCTTGGAAGGTATTAAAGAAGGTCTCAAGGAGATGGAAGGGGAGGAGTGTAGAAGATTTATGGAAGGGTTTGAAACAAGCCCTAACTATTCTCATGATGAGTGTGAGAATTCAGCCACACATGCAGATCCAAAGCGCAATATATTGCCCACATTTACTACAAGGAGGATGGAGGAAGAAGATCCATCACCACATGGAGGTGAAAGGGGAGCCACTGCTTCCACTAGAGGATCCCTTGCATCTTTACAAGGAGTTCTGAATGATTCAACATGTGGGAACTAAAACACATTTCCAGAGCAACATGCAGTAGCATTGGTGGATTGTGAGATGGAAGGACAGGAAGAGAAGAAGGATCAACATCAAGGGATGATGAGCATTCTCACTTATATATTTCAGAAGAATTCTACACAAAGGAAGGAGACTGCACTACGTAGAGAAGAGAGGGAAAAATAAGCCCACTCATACATGCAGTCCACTTCATATTTTGATGTCTCACTACATGGAGGCATTCCACCTGGGAGGTCACTAGATCTAGAATTGGTGAGACATCTTGTCTCTTGGCTCACCATTCTTGGATTCCAAGGAGGTGAGGAGTTTGGAGGATTAATTTGGCATGAGGGGTGTCAAAGTAGCAGGCATCAGCATGAGGAGAGATTCATATGATAGATCACCAACGTTGTCTCTGAGGAAGATTGATCCCTATTGGAGGTCTCAACTTCTGGTAGAGTACTCCAAGGATCTTGGTGCATGCATGATTCTTGATGACCTGGATGGAGATGATAGATACATAATGGATGATGTGGTCATATATTCCTATGTCAGGATATTCTTGACTAGATCTTCTAGTCTCAAGGAGAAGCTGCTACATGTAGCACACGAGGACTTATCTTGTATGCACTTTAATGCATATTTCTAGTTGGTGAAGGAGCTCACTTGGGAGGCCATCCAGCATGACATATTTCAGAATATGGAGAGATGCATAGCCCAGATGGTAATGAAGAGGAGGTCATAGCCACTTCCCTACTCTTTGGAGGTGAGGGAGAATTTCTAGTTGAGCCATTTCAGCTCGAAATCTCAAGTGCATGATGGAGGAGGCATAATTTCACATTTTGTATTGTACTTATTTTCCTTGTTTGAGCAACATGATGTATCAAGAATAGTTGGCCCTTCTTGCATATTGTATAATAATGTACTTGCAACCTTTTTTAGCATTGATATTGGCTATCTCATTGGTGGTTTGTGGGGGAAGCCACATGATTTTTGGTGTGCACCATTGACACCACTTGGTACTTTCATGATGCTATCTTGTAAAATGGTTGTGGCAGCAAAAAAGTGGCTAGAAAAGCACTTGTTACTGTTTGGTTTGATGCAGGCCAAGGATGCACTGCGCTGGTTCCATGAGAGGAACTATGATCCACTTTCTAGTTGTCATGTGACAACTTGTTTTCAATTGTTTTTGCTTCCATATATTGCTGATGTTTCTATTTACATGGGAAGATTTGTTTGGATAGTGGGATATGCGATGGAGATGCCCATTGGGAGTATGATTCTCCCTACTATTCATGCTATATGTTTCAGGAGGAGCAATGGGCAAACCACGATTGCCACATCTCAACTCTTTTCTTCATATGAAGTGAGCCATTTGAAGAACTTGAGTGCTTGGAGGAGGCACTTCATGGCTGAATTATGTGATGAGCTAGCTTAGGAAATATTTGGAGGCCATATTCGTTCAGCCCAAATACATAAAAAACCCCACACTTATCATAAATTGAGAGAGAAACAAATGAACGGAGGAAAACTAATCTCTCCATGCAGCCCCACTACATTGCACAAACAAGGGGTTGATGATTGTTTCATTTGAATGATAACATGGGTGATGGAATCACCAATTGGGAATAAGATTCCCCATGTTGGTCATCACTCCTACCTTGAGGAGGCCATTGAGCAGCAAGGAGATCACCACTTGTACCTTCCCTTTTCTCATGATGTACACATTGTTATCTTACACTTGGAGGGAATCATTGGAGGACAGATTCATTGCCTATCATTTTCAGCCATGGTGGGATCCATTGATGAGGCCACAAGAAGAGGAAGGGAAAAAATTTTCTCTACCTTGCAGTTTCCTGCGGTAAAGCAAAGTTTTGAAGGGGGAGGACTGTAATATTCCTAATTAGCCCAAGCTAATAGGAGTATTCAATTTTGTTTCAATTTTTTCTGTATCATGAATAAAATTGTAAAGGAGGCTCAATATAACTCCTAAATAGCAAAATAAATCAATTCTCAATGTGAAACAAGCTAAATATGAGCTATCTTGATAAACACACTTAAGTGTGAAAGAGGTTGGATCAATTGACTAGGTCAACAGGACCAAATCCACAACACTGTCTACATGCAATGTATCTCATAAAGGCACAACGCAGTTCATGTGGGAGGCCACTCATGTGAATGGAGATAAATAATCAAGGTGGTTTAGGGTTTGACAATATTTCCATATTATAAAATTTGGAGGAGGACACCAAGGAGAGGGTTGATTGTTTGATATTTCTAAAGGTGTTTTCTGTTTAGACATTCCTTATTCTCTGGCTGTTTAGCTGAGAATAATATTGTTTAGCACTTGGGTGTTCCTGGTCGGGAATCCCATCTCTTCCATTAATGAGCTCTTGGAGGAGACTTGTTCTATCTTTTCCACTATCAGGATTTGGGCCAAGCTTCTTCTTCCAACTACAATCAGATCGTGTTTATGATTTTTTTGTCTTTGCAAGCTGTAGAAGTGGAGGCTAGATCTACTCAGATCTAAGCCAATCTAGTGCCTCTTTTCAGTGAGTGTGTCTTTTAACCCCCTGGAAGAGTGTATTGGATCATTAGAGCTGAATTTTCAGATCAAGGCATCAGGACTACTTAGTACTGAAGATAACAGTGTAGTTTCTCTCCCATAACTGCGTTATTTGCAAGAGGGAAGTTGCAGGGTGTTTGAGCAACGTTTTTTAGGGTGATCTCTAGTGTTAAGGAGCTTTCCTTGCACAGTGGTGATCCATGGATTGGACATAGAATCCATGTTCCCTTTAGATTTGATTTTCATATGATTCTATTTACTGCATAATTTCTGAATATTGCTGCAGGACTGCAACTTAGATCTCAGATCTACTCACTGTTGTTCATGATTTGCTCAGATCCCCAAGGGGAATGTATTAAGGAGCCCATCTAGTATATAGATCTATATTGGACACATATTTTTTTATAAATACCCTATCTATATCTGTAGTGTAATATACACCAGCTGTAGCATCAATAAAATAACATTGTTAAGCTTTGCAGTCTCAATTTGTTGTTGCAACACCTCAATCTTGAGGATTTCTTCATGTAACTCTTATGTTTATCTATTGTACATTGTATGAACTATGCCATAGATATTATTTATTGATTTCCATACCATATTACATCCAACACCTTCATAAAATCATTTTTTCTATGCTTTAGTAAATTCTGCAGTAATTAAGTCATGGGGATTGGGCATTTTTAAGCCATATTAGGAGTGGGAGATCTGTTTAACATAGCTAGAGTCATTTTTTTCTACTAAAATCTGTTTTTTGAGTCCCACATGACCTAAGATATGATATCCCACCGTCACTTTCCCTTATTTTTATGTCATCTACGAAATTAACCTTTTTAGGGCATAAATTGTTGTTTTTCCCCAACTTTTGGCTCATAAAATGAAGTACAGTTTGCTAATGTAGCTTGTATTGATGGATATGTGTTTTTAACACATCCTATGAGATAATTTAATGCTACATATCAATTAATGTGTTTATACATTGCTGCAGTCCCTCATTGGGAATTTACCAAGCCATACTAAGTGTGGGAGGCCTGTTTACCCCACCTAGAAGCTTTTGTTTTTGATATAATCTTGGATTTAGGAATTATATACTTAGATATAAGGGATCCAAGTTCTGGTTTCAAATCCTATAGTGGCCATTCCTGGAAAATGCGTTTTCCAGTCATGCCTTGCTGACAGTTCCCATTTTGGGATATTACACTCTGCATGAGCTTAAAAGAGAAAAAAAAGAAATGAAGAGGGAAAGACATGAAGGTCCCTCAAGAAGATATTTACATGAAGAAAGCCTCATTTCTTCATCTTATGTGTGCAAACACTTAGCTACACAATCATATGTACAATGTTATTCTATGCCCAGATTTACTGCGAGAGAAATGAAGGAAGAAGATGCACCAAAGGAGGAAAATTTGAGTGATTATCTTCAGGAGTATGAATCTAAATCTTTGAGAATCAAGGAGCACTTTATTTTCCAAGATTTCTACCATCTCAAGGAGGAAAGGATATCTAGCAAGTACAATAGAAGAAGAAGAGGTAGATTCTTTCTGCCAAACTTTGATGGATCCTCCACATGCATAGCCAAGGATTGGGTAGATTAGCTAGACTCATACTTGGATCTACATCAAGTTTTAGCAAAAGAAGCCTTTAAAGTAGCAGCGCTGCATCTTAGAGGTAAAGCTTATGCTTGGTGTTTATTTGAATCCTTTTCATTAAAGAATGCAAATATATCTACTTATGAAAGATTCACTAAGAGATTAGTGAAGAGATTTGATGAAAAACAAACTGAAACATATTTGATTGAGGTAGAAAAGCATGAACATGCAAAACCTTTGCATGAGTTGGAAAGATCTGTTATGCCAACTCCACTTCAAATTTCTATTGAAGGGGATAAAAAATTATGTGATACTTTATCAAAGGCAAGATACCCATTGCATGAAGAGATTTCTTTTCAAAGGGAAGACATGGAGATTCCTCTTTCAAGGGAAGACCAAGATCTAGGGTCTCTCATTGTTAATGAGGTATCCTCCAAAATTGATGAGGAGAAAGAGCATGAAGGTAGTAACATCACTGTCACTTCAGAAGAAGGACCATCACCACATGGGGATGCGTATGAAGTTATTGCTTCAAGAGGAGAAGCTTTTGCATCTTTGCAAAGGGCTTCCAAGGAGCATCATGTGACAATATTATTGGGCAGTAACAGCTTGATCCAAGGAGGATATAGGATTGATCAAAATCCAATGATGAGGAGCATGCACCCTTATTTATTTCAAGGGGTTTCTATTAATGAGAAGAAGACTGAATTATGCAGAAAAGGGAGGGACACATCAGTCCACTCATTCATACAGTCTACTTTAGACCTTGATGTCTCTTTACATGGAGGCATTCCACCAGGGAGACCCCCTGATTGGAAGAAGAATAAAGTGTTCTCTCAACTTGTTGCAACAATGACATATTTTGCTAAGGAAGGAGCCTTGGGAGAAGCTAGCATAGTGCTGAGAACCATTGATGGGTTCCAAGGAGAGATAATCAACTTTCTGAGTTAGACATTGCCATATCTCACTCAGTTATCTGCACTGGAAAATGATTCGAAGATCTATGATGACATGAGAATGGTATCAATTGGCCACTCCATATTCTTGGGGAAACAAATGATATCTCTACACACAAGGAAGATTTCTAAATTTTACAAGAGGGTACCAACACTCTTGTATGCATGGGCCAAACTATGGAAGTTTTGGAAGAAAGAGACCTTTCAAAAAGAGGTTGACTTCCATGAACTTCAATCTTGTCTTGAGCAAGATTAGTTGCAAGAGAGGCAATAAATATGGAGCTAAAATACTCCAACATGTGACTTTGGCATTGAGCATGTCAAGAGGATAATGATGATGTGACATCTACTTCATTTCATAATTCTACAACGCTGTCATTGTTCAGAAGCATAGATCCATATTGGGAGTCCCAACTCTTGGTAGAATATTCCAAGAACCTCTTCACATGTAAGGTTCTTGATGGGAAAATGGAAGATAGGAGGTATAGAGTAGTTTATGGAGTCATTTACTGTCATGATCAGATCTATTTGACTAAAGAATCAAAGCTCAATGATAAACTACTATATGCATCCTATGAGATCTTGCTTTCTACTCCCAATGATTTCATTAGAACACACCATATTATCTTGAATGGAGTCATGTGGGAAGGCTTTTAAGAAGAGTTATATCAGAATTTTCAAATATATGTGAACCATGAGGAGATGAGGAGGGTACATGACTCTATGGAGGAGTCAATTCAGCCACCTATTTCCTCTTTTGGAAAGAGAAGAGATAGATCTATGCACCACTCCATTGGTATGGGGAGAAATGTTGGTAAATACTATGCTTTTGTATTTCATAATTAATTTTATTATTACTTGTATTATTTTACCATGTATATGTAGGCCATAACTCCTAAGAGGAATGTTATTCCATATAAAATTCATGGTCAAATTTGGGCCAAGACTATTTATGAAAATGGCCTCTCCCTTGATGGGAAAAGGGAGATTTTGCAACATGCTGGGTGCTTTCATAACGCACCAAATATATATCACACTTTCAGCCATGGTGAGATGATATGGGCAGCAAGTAAGTGGTGGAAAAACCACTTACCGCACCTATATTTGATGCAGGCAAGAGATCTACTGCGCGGGTTCCACATGTGGGACTATGTTCCACCTCCATCATTGCATTTGATTGTTTATGTATCACTAGTTGTAATCCCTCATGATGTTGATGCTCTTATCTTTGTTGGGGTCATGATAGGAGGGATGACACATTGGTTGGATGTGTCCACGGGAAATAAAAATTCCCATATTTATTCATGCTTCAAGAGGAGGATGGGACATTATATGGCTGCTACACTATATCTTTTGTTTCCTTATGCAAGAGGCCATATGTTTGACTTATGTCTTTGGGAGAAGCCTCTCACATGGGAAAATTTGTGGCAAGACATGTTTTGCTTGAATCATATTCAGCTAACACCTATTATCCTCTACTATTTCCAAGCTTTGGAGAAGATTATGGAAGCAAGAAGGTGGTTGGATGGCCATTTATTGTATTATGTTTTGAGGCAGCAAGAAGAAGAAAAACACTGGTCTCAATGGAGGGACTATTGTCACCATCCAATATATCATATGACACTTAGTCCATATTTCTTTTGGAGCACATATGGTGATGATAATATATTCACTATATGCATGGAAGATTGGGCAAGGAGGATCCCTAGAATCAATGAAGGGAATCATGAGGTTCCAAGTATATTTTGGCTTCATGAGGACTATATTATTGCAGCCCGTGATCAAAAAATCCAAATCTATCATAAATGGAGGGAGATTCAGCGTAAGTTGAACAATCTTGCCTCTCATTTCCAGCCATGCAGCCCCTATACATTATATAAGGAGGGGATTGGTGATTGTCTCTATGAGCTACCAAGGATGGCTCACTTTGTTTGGATGATAGCATGGAGATTGGAGTACCTCATGGGGGTTGAATTACCCATAATTTATCATATCTCATGCCTTAAGAAGGCCAATGGACATCATATGATTATTTCTATGTATCTCCCACTTCTTCATGATGATAGCTATTTGGTTTATTCACCAAAGACAAGATTGTATTCTTAGGAGGAGGCATACCCATTGGAGATTTTTGCAAATGTCCTTGTAGTTGCTTGAGGACAAGTAACATTTTGGAGGAGAGGACTGTAATATTCATAATTAGTCCTAAGCTAATTGGATTATCCATTTTTGTTTTTCTTTCTTTGCTTAAAGAATAAATGTGTAAAGGAGGTTCATCAAACTCCTAATAAAGAATAAATCAAGGCCAAATGTGAAGAAGGCTAAATCATGGCTATGTAAGCAAGCACCCTTAGGTGTGAAAGGGGTTGGATATTTTGACTGGGTCAACCTTGACCAAATCTACAACGTTGTCTTGGAGGAGTGGCCATCAATGAGGCACAACGCAGTTCTAGATGGAAATGGATTGTGTGAAAGAGAATATTTCATTGAAGGTGGTTTAGGGTTTACAATCTCTTAATCTATATAAGGAAGGGGATGACAGCATGAAGGCATTGTTGATGAACATTATATTTCTGAATGTATTGTCTGTTTAGACATATATCATTCTCTTTCTGTTTAGCTGAGAATTGTGCTGTTTAGCACAAGGTCTTCCTATTTAGGAATTCCATCTCTTTCATTAGGAGGCCTCTTGGAAGAGTTTGCATTTCTTTTCCACTATCAGGCTGAAGGCCAAGCTTCTTCTTCCAACTACAATGCAGATCCTATTGAGGGTTTGGTTGTCTTTGTAAGCTGCAGCAAGTGGAGGCTAGATCTACTCAACTCTAGACCATTCTAGTGCTCCTTTTCAGTGGGGAAGCCTTCTATCTCATTGGAAAGTGAGTATTGGATCATTGGAGCATCAGATTTAGATCTTGACAGGTGGCCAAACATATCTTAAACCCTACATCACAGTTTTACTTCCAGATCTACATTTTTCTGTAGGTGTTGTTGCAGGGAATTTTTGTATAAGATTTTGGAGGAATTATTTTCATGTGTTGGGGATCTGCCCCTCACATTTGAGATCCCTTGTAGAGGGAAATTTTATTGTATATATCAGATCTGATATCACTGAATATCTGGATATTTCTGTAGATCTGCAGCTTTTAGATCTTAGATCTACTCCATGTGCTTCATGTATTGCTGAAAACCCCAAGGATATTTTGAAGAAGAGCCTTTATAGGGTATGGATCTGTCATAGATCTGAATTTTCATGCATTATTTTTCTCTAGATCTAAGTGGTAATGAACATCTGTTGCAGCCTAATAAAAATAATGTCGTTGAAGTAGCTTTTGTTCATATGTATGGTTGCAGTACCTCTTTTTGAGGAATTTCCTTCATTGGAGACTTATTTCCTCTTTTACATCTTATGGGCTTCATTGTACATCTGATTTGTTGTTATAAATGTTAAATAAGGGTCTCCATATTTTCCTCCTGCTATAATCTTGATGATCTCCGTTATTTTAAATGCATAACTGTTCTATGTTGTTGCATTTCCCATTTGGGAATATTATACATTTCAGTTTTGTAAGTTTTCATCTCAAAAATGAAATTTTTGAGATTAAAATAGAGATGTTTTTATGTTCTAAGTTTATGTAATTTTAAATTCACTATATGTAATAAACCAAAATATCTGCCTATTCCTAGCTAGAGAAAATTTCATTTAAAGATACAAAGATCATGTCAAATCATCCAAAGCACTAAAAGCATCAAAAAGAATTGTGAAAGGTTAATGAGAAGAAAGGAAAATGTGAGTTCCAATCATTCAAAATTCAAAATCATGCAAGATATAAAAAGCTCATTTTCCAAAAGAAAACCTCATTTTTTCATTTCCCAAGATAAAAAAAGTGTTTTGGAGCAAAAGGGTCAAGCAAGGAGAGAAAAATTGAGGAAATTGTCTGGCGCTGCTCTCGTGGGTTAGGCGGTGCACTCAGGGCAGTTTTGGTAGTGTAAAATTGAAAGGCGTTGTGCTTAGGAGAAGGGTGTTGCGCTCCTGGGTGAGGCGATGTGCATGTTAGCCATCAATAAAAAATTTTCATAAATGATGATGGCTAAAACAGGTCTTTAGTCTTCAAGAAATAGGTTTTAAGAAAAATTGCGACTTCTTGAAGCCTCTCTGTGTTCTTTATCCTCAAGGATCAATATTCATTCAAAATCCCTCAAAGAAACTTGCTGATATACAAGGACTGTTTCAAAAACCCCTTCTCCATCATTTCCATCCCAAAAATACCCTTTTTTTCCCTTCATTATTCCTCTATTTCATCAAGAAATCCCTTTGAAACCTTGTAAATCTCCTTTTACTTGGTTTAAAATCCCTTTTTAACTCTACGGAAACCGTCAAAAAGCCTTTAAAAAACACATTTCGGCCTATTTTTCCGACCTTTTAACTTTGGGTCTTAAGCACTTTTTGCTTAAGCCCCTAGCCCTTTCTCCGCCTTAATACCGAGGCCCGAGATGGTCGGCTAAAGGTTTTAAGCCCCCATCACTATCACACTTCGAAGGTTCCGAATTCCCCATCCCTAGACCCTTTACTCCATCAATGGATGATCTTCTGATAAGATCGCAACCGTCCATTCCACAAAGATCTGATGGCTATCGGCACATCGCAATTCCCTACCGATGATCTCCCCCTCTGATGGAATACCCTGCTGATAAGATCCTGACTGTTGATCTCTCTCAGATTAGAATGGTCTGTGCTCCCCTCCATCACATCAGCACATTGCAAAATCTAAAATCCCACCTGCCTGGAATTCCGATATGTGAAACTCCAAATCAATCTCCACCGTTGATCTCGATCCTAATCGGCCAGCTCTCCATTCATCGCACCTCATTTTCCCATCAGCTATCGACCATCAAAAATTCCAAATTCCTTTGTTCCCGAACCCTCTTCTCCTCCAATCGCTGATCTACCGAAGTAAATCCTAACCATCCATCTCCCTAGTCCGACGGGTCCCATTCACTTCCTCCACCGCTCTTATAAAACCCATTTTTCCCCTGTAAAACCCTTTCTACCCCTTGTAAACCCCAAAACCTTTGTATAAAGACTCAAACTCCGAAAAAGTAAAATTTGGGCCCTCCCTTCTCTCATATTTCTACCTTTCCGTTATTTCCCCTTCCAAATCAATCTCCACTATTGATCCTCCCAATCCAACGGCTCCCATTCAATCTCCCACTTCCACCTCTTTCCCTTTATATAATCGCCCCTAATTTCATTGTAACCCTTTATCACCATAATCCAACGGCACACATTGTTTTACCCAACCTCAAGCCTCCCTGCTCTGCGACAAAAAGGATGACGTCGTCACCGGCCCCACCATATGTTTCCTTCGCTCATCTTATCTCCCCTCACACTCATCTGCAGCCGTCAATCTGGATTGCCCAGATCAGACGGTCTAAAACTAATTTCGTGCCCATTTCACCAATGAAATTGATCAGGTAGTTTCAACACGAAATAGGCAGTTTTCACCTGGACATGCGTCGTCTAGAGAACCGTATCACGTCCATTTCACACAAAACTGTTTACGCCCATCCCCTGTGCAAATACCACCTCTGTTATTCCCTAAACCACTTTCACATATTTTTGCACCATAATTTGAATTTAAACCCTGGTTCTAGCTTCCACGATGGGGTTTTCACTTCCGCTGCATTTTTCCCCTTCTGCACTGCTCTTTCACCCTCCGCAAAGCCCTCTGAGGAAGTTAAAACCAAATAATGTAGGATTTATTAATAATTTGATGTTTGTTGCAGGTTTAATGGAGGATAAGCTATAAAAGCTGTCCCATAGTCTAGTAAAGGGACGTGGCCAAGGATGACGATCCTTAGAGGCCAAATTCAATGTAGAAAGTAAATAAAGGGCCAGATTGTCAGGTTTAATCAATATGTCATGAATGTTGATTACACAAGAAAATCCCTCTAGCATAGTAGACATGTACACAAACAGTGAAGATTAGAAGAGAATCAAAGATTAAATAGAAAGGTTAAAGTTAGAAGCCCGAAGATCAAAAGACTTAATCTGAAGATTAAAGGTTAGAGACACAATTTGAAGAATAAATATGGTTAAATGAGCCCTAAAGCCAAATCAGAGGCCTAATCATTGTTTAAAGCCACAAAGCAAACAGATCAGAAAAGGACCGCTTCCAAATGCCTGACCATTGAAGAAATTAATTCCCAGAAAGCCAGAAATGCCACCTACAGGCCTATTTACTCAAAAACCTACAAAGTTAATGCACAATTAGAGATATTTTGCCAAAGACAGCTCAAAATTAATTGCCAGCCTACCAAAATCCTCAAAAGTCAACAAAAGTGACTGAAGTTGATAAACATTAATGTAAAAGTCAATTAACAGAGTTAAGACATTAGATATCTTCTCCATTAGGCCTCCCAAAGGCCGAGAAGAATTTACTCTGTATTAATTGAACAAATAACCCTTTCTTTCACTCCACCTCCTCATTCTTCTATAAATAATTCACGAGGAGACATTGTTTTTGTTGGTTGAAGACTTATTGAATGTAAATAGTTATTGAGGCTGCTGAAGCTCTGTTAGTAATTGAATAAAGATAGGCGGAGAAGAGAAGTTTGAAGTTGTAAAAGACCTGCTGGACTTGAATATTGTAGCTGGTTTGAACCTCAAATATACAAGCTGATTTATGGGATATTGGTCTATGTCAATGGTGATATTTTTGTTACTGTAATTGTTATTTTTCTTATGTTTCCATACTATCCACTTTCTCTGATAAAGAACAACAAATTTAGATTAGGATTTACTTCTGAAAGTACCCTAAATCTCACTGATAAGATTTATCTTTATTTTTTCTTCTAATTGTGTTTTGAGGATAATTCAATAGAGTATAACCAGTGAAGTGTTGGTGAGCCCATGTTTACTGAGTACAACTTGAGATATTGTCTTTGAAAGTTTCCTTTGAGAATATGCTGAAAACAGGCTAGGTTAAAAGTCCTTACTTGATCTTAAGCTATTCTTTGTTTATCTTAAATTTTTTCCTTTGAGAGTATATTGAAAGCAGGATAGGTTCAAAGTCCTTACCTGATCTTAGGCTGCCCTTTGTTTTCTTCTTTCACAACACTTTTAATGTTGCATACCACAAAATCAATCTAAAAATATCCTTTGATATAGATGACTTGCCCCATGGACCACTCTTGAAACTTGTTGTGCAATTAAATCCTTTGTGACTCCATAGCCCAATGGATTGATATTGTTTCTTACCTATCGTATTAGCTAAACTATTCTTTCAACCTGCTCACACCTTTACCCTTCAAAATACTTCATTTTGATGATATCCATCCCAACCAAAAACAAACAAATCCCTTGGACTTCATAACTAGCATAATATAATATTATAAGCCTTAAAGATATATCTTTTGAAAACACTCATATAGAGAGATCCCTCTCTGGATCCAGGAGGGCTAGATCCTAGGATTCCAAAGTGGTTCTGATGTAGGCTCTGCAATGTTTGTTCTTTCCAATGTTGCAAACTACGAGAGCCCTAACGTAATGTCGACCATACTAGGGAATAATGAGTAATAGATAAATTCACAACTCAACGAACCCCTATTTATAAATGATACAAGTGTCACCAAGACTAGTTATTATTGATTTTTGATGGTGAACAACAACCAAACCTTGAAAACAAGTAAAAATCCCTCACCTGGTGACTCCACAACTCCCAAAAGACAAAATGACTCTACTAGTCGAAGACTCTGAATTGGTTGACAAGATACAATGACCTCTTTTCTGATTTACAAACATGATTCCAAGGATACAACAAAGATATGCCCCAATGAGTAGAGATCATATCCCTGGGTTCTCACAGAAGATGCCCCAGGTGAATTGGGATGAAAACCTACCTGTTTTTCAAGGTGAAGAGTTTGATGACCCTTTGTTACATCTCATCAAATTTCATATACATGTATGGAGGTTAAAGGTGGAATGGCATGAATACTGTCTTATGAAAATGTTCATGCTGACATTAGAAGGAAAAGCAAGGGAGTGGTATGAATGGTTGAGGACTGGTAGTTTGTTTTCTCTAAGAGACCTCCACATGATATTTTATGATAATTATAAGGAAAAATCCCCGTATTTATCATTGGATGGAATTTGTTGTAATCAATCTGAGGGCATCATAGAATACCTTGCAAGCATTTATGAAGATTTAGGAAATTAGCAGCCTGAAGATCTCATAGCAACCATCCATGAATTTCATACCCAGGAAAACTATCATAAAAACCTAGATGAATTAGTTGAGGAAGAAATTAATCAAGAAATAGAATAAAATCCTCAGGATCCAATTGAAAACATAACTAATGATGATTCATCATCCCTTTTAGCTAAGGCTCAAGAAGACATCCAGCCTCAAATTCAGTCTTCACATGATATAGAGAACTGTTGTACTTCTGTTCAAAGAAACACAGAAGCATATCCCCCTTTGACAGAAGAATAAATTGATCAAATTATAAACAAATAGCCAGCCTTTGAAATTTTTTGCAAAAAAAACACTCTTGCCCATTCATCTAATGAACTTTGTTGTAAAAATTTAGAAAATTCCCTTATAGATCAGAATAAAGAAAGATATGCTAACAATCCAGTATGTTTGATTGGTGACATTACTTACATTAATGATTTTCCTAATTTTGATCTATCTAATGATGATGTTCTCCAAACAGAAGTTGATCTTGCAGGACCATCATTAGTAGATTTGTTGGAGGAAGATAAGTTCCACCAACTCCAAGAAAGTAATAAGCCAAAGTAGGATATTTATGATACTGGTGAAGAAAGCTTTAAAAATACAGAAGAGGGTGAATAATCTATGAATCTTTTATCTGCTTCATTACAACTCATCAGTAACAGTTTTCATGTGATTGGGAATCAGCAGCCTTTCAGCTCAAAGGTTGAGGAGGAAAACAATGAAGAACTTCTTGAGCTAGTTGAAATTAAAGAACCTTCTCCTGAAAGGGTTGAGGTATTCAAAGAGACCACTGCTCAAGACTATAATGACCTCTTCACCGAGCTCAATCCACTGAATCAAAATACCCCGGGACTACAAGAGGACAACACTGCCAAATATGATGAGTCCTCCAGTTCAGATCACAATGAAGATGAGAAAGATGTTCTTTCTCAAAAGAATCTTTTTCTTGATCCAGTGGAAGAAAAAATAATCCTGGTGGAAACTTACCTGTCAAATACTCCCAACCAGGTATTTTTTTAAGACCCCTCTGCTCAATTTTGGAAGAACTTTGAAGAAGGGACAAAGATTGTTTGGAGCAGTGTATCACCAAATTCAACAAAATTTTTCAACATTTCTACTAAATAACAAGTGAGATGAGAGTGGCCCTGTCTATATAGCATGCTCAAAGAGATGAGCAAAGACCAGTCATGGAACCATCTGATTGACTGGATGTATTGGAAAAGATATTTTGTCAGCTAAACATGTAAATATTTCAGAGTTAGATTAGAGTAGGTAGGAATGTCAATAAAGCTCAGCTTGTGAGCATTTAATTATTTTTTGTTTTTGCTTTGAAAGAAAAAATAAAAATACAAAAACAATAGAAAAGAGAAAGAGGGAAGATTATAAAAAGAATAAATGTACAACCCCATACAAAAATAGAGTCTGAAAGTGTGCAAGTTTAAATGCCACTACCAAAAAAGAGCACTGCTATTTAGTCATATAGCCTAATCATGACTAGATAGATCTCAATTTACTGTTGATAGGTTAGTGAATCAGATTTTCCAAACAATTTAATCTTGGCTTATCAGTAGAATATATTAGGATAGAAAAATAGAGGTAAATGGTTCAAACATGCTCAAAATATGAACCAAGAGAAAAGAAAAAGGATGACTCAAAACATATCCAAATCTGAGTCATAAGAAGAATGAAGGATGCCTGTAATTTTCAGATCTTAAGCCTTCACAATTTTGTTTTAAATTTCTGTAAATTTCAGTCTATGTGTAGCTTGTTTTTATGCCATAGTCTTACAGCAAATCAAACAGCTTAATCCTGGTTTGTCTATATTTAAATTTCTGTTTTAGAATATAGAGAATAAGATCTGTCAGACAGCTTAATCCTAACAGATAGTAGATTAGGTAGAGAATTTTTGAGTCCAACTGTTTAATATGGACTCATGGAAGTTATAAGGGTAGATTTAGATTAGTTTCATGCTTTCAATAAAATAATAAAATGTTGATGTCAAAGGTTTGCAAGTCCAAGTGCACCTTATGAAGAAAAAATGTTAGGAAAGTAGGTTGTGTAGGTAGTTTTTTGGGGAATGAATTATTCTGTTTGATGTAGTACTTATCATCTTTTAAAGCAGCATGATCAAAGAAGAAGCAGGTTGTTAAGGTGCAGAAAATACAAAGGCACTAGTCTACTTTCCAGAGATTTATCTTTGAAGTTATTGACACCTCCAAGAAGTTGAAATCCCCAAGTGGAGCCACTGTTAGCCATCAATAAAAATTTTTCATAAATGATGGTGGCTAAACCAGGTCTTTAGTCTTCAAGAAACAAGTTTTAAGCAAAATTGTGACTTCTTGAAGCCTCTTTGTGTTCTTTATCCTCAAGGATCAATCTTCATTCAAAATCCCTCAAAGAAACTTGTTGATATACAAGGAATGTTTCAAAAACCCCTTCTCCATCATTTCCCTCCTAAAAATCCCCTTTTTTTCCCTTCATTATTCTTCCCTTTCCTCAAGAATTCCCTTTGAAACCTTGTAAATCTCCTTTTACTTGGTTTAAAATCCCTTTTTAACTCTACCGAAACCCTCAAAAAGCCTTAAAAAACCACATTTCAGCGTATTTTTCCAACCTTTTAACTTTGGGTCTTAAGCACTTTTTGCTTAAGAACCTAGCCCCTTTCTCCACCGTAAGACCGAGGCCCGAGACCGTCGGCTAAAGGTTTTAAGCCCCCATCACCATCACACTTTGGCGATTCCAAATTCGTCGTCCCTAGACCCTTTACTCCACCGATGGCCGATCTTCCGATAAGATCGCAGCCATCCATTCCACAAAGATCCGACGGCTATCGGCGCATCGCAATTCCCTGCCGATGATCTCCCCCTCCGATGGAATCCCCCACCGATAAGATCCCGAAAATTGATCTCTCTCAGATCGGAAGGTCTGCGCTCCCCTCCATCGCATCGGCACATCGCAAAATCTAAAATCCCACCTTCCTGGACCGCTGATCTGTGAAACTTCGAATCAATCTCCACCGTCGATCTCGATCCTGATTAGACGACCCTCCATTCATCGCACTTCGTTTTCCCATCAGCCATCGACCATTGCAGATTCCAAATTCCTTTGTTCCCTAACCCTTTTCTCCTCCGATCGCCGATCCGCCGAAGTAAATCCTGAACGTCCATCTCCATGATCCGATGACTCCCATTCACTTCCTCCGTCGCTCTTATAAAACCCCTTTTTCCCCTATAAAAACCTTTCCACCCTTTGTAAACCCCAAAACCTTTGTATAAAGACTCAAACTTCGAAAAATTCAAAGGTGGGCCCTCCCTTCTCTCATATTTCTACCCCGCCATTATTTCCCCTTCCAAATCAATCTCCACCATTGATCCTCCTGATTCAACGGCTCCCATTCAATTTCCCACTTCCACATATTTCCTTTATATAATCGTCCCTACTTTCATTTTAACCCTTTATCACTGTAATCCAATGGCACACATTGTTTTACCCAACCTCAATCCTCCCCGCTCCGCGACAAAAAGGCTGACGTCATCGTCGGCCCCATCATATGTTTCCTATGTTCATCTTATCTCCCCTCGTGCTCATCTGCAACTGTCGATCTGGATTTCCCATATCGGACGGTCTAAAACTAATTTCGGGCCCATTTCACCAATGAAATTGATTGCACAGTTTCAACACGAAATAGGTGGTTTTGGCCTAGACACATGTTGTCCAGAGAACTGTATTGTGTCCATTTCACACAAAACCGTTTACTGCCCATCCCCTATGTGGATACCACCTCTGGTATTCCCGAAACCACTTACACATATTTTTGTGCCATAATTTGAATTTAAACCCTGGTTCTGCCTTCCGCTATGGGTTTTTCACTTCCGCTGCATTTTCCCCCTTCCGCACTGCTCTTTTGTCCTCCGTCGAGCCCTCTGAAGTAATTAAAACCAAATAACGCAAGATTTATTAATAATTTGATGTTTGTTGCAGGTTTAATGATGGATAAGCTATAAAAGTTGTCCCACAGTCCAGTAAAGGGACGTGGCCGAGGATGACGATCCTCAGAGGCCGAATTCAATGCAGAAAGGGACATAAAGGGTCGGATTGTCAGGTTTAATAAATATGTCATGAGTTTTGATTACACAATAAAATCCCTCCAGTGCAGCAGACCTGTACAAAAATAGTGAAGATCAGAAGATAATCAAAGATTAAAGAGAAATGTTAAAGTTAGAAGCCCGAAGATCAAAAGACTTAATCCGAAGATTAAAGGTTAAAGACATAGTTTGAAGAATAAAGATGATTGAAGGAGGCCTAAATCCAAATCAGATGCCTAATCAGTGTTTAAAGCCACAAAGAAAATAGATCAGCAAATGACCACTTTCAAATGCCATATCATTGAAGAAATTAATCCCACAAAGCCAAAAATGCCACCTATAGGCCTATTTACTCAAAAACCTACAAAGTTAATGCACAGTCGGAGATTTTCTGCCAAAGACAGCTTAGAAGTAATTTCCAGCCTACCAAACACCTCAAAAGTTAACAAAAGTGACTGAAGTTGATAAAACTTAATGTAAAAATCAATTAACAGAGTTAAGACATTAGATATCTTCTCTGTTAAGCCTCCCAAAGGCCGAGAAGCATTTACTCTTTATTAATTGAACAAATAACCCTTTCTTTCACTCCACCTCCTCATTCTTCTATAAATACTTCACGAGGAGACATTGTTGTTGTTGGTTGAAGACTTATTGAATGTAAATAGTTATTGAGGCTGCTGAAGATCTGTTAGTAATTGAAGAAAGATGGGTTGAGAAGAGAAGTTTGAAGCTGTAAAAGACCTACTGGACTTGAAGATTGTAACTGGTTTGAACATCAAATATACAAGCTAATTTATGGGATCTTGCTCTATGTCAATGGTGATTTTTTTCTTACTGTAATTGTTATTTTGCTTATGTTTCCATGCTGTCCACTTTCTCTGATAAAGAAAAACAAATATAGATTAGGATTTACTTCTGAAAGTACCCTAAATCTCACTGATAAGATTTATCTTTATGTTTTCTTCTAATTGTGTTTTGAGGATAATTCAATAGAGTATAACCAGTGAAGTGTTGGTGAGCCCATGTTTACCGAGTACAACTTGAGATATTATCTTTGAAAGTTTCATTTGAGAATATGCTGAAAGCAAGCTAGGTTAAAAGCCCTTACTTGATCTTAAGCTATTCTTTGATTATCTTAAATGTTTTCCTTTGAGAGTATGTTGAAAGCAGGATAGGTTCAAATTCCTTACCTGATCTTAGGTTGCCCTTTGTTTTCTTGTATGTTTGCTTCTTTCACAACACTTTTAATGTTCCATACCACAAAATCAATCTAAAAATATCCTTTGATATAGATGACCTGCCCCATAGACTCTTGAAACTTGTTGTGCAATTAAATCCTTTGTGACTTCATAGCCCAATGGATTGATACTATTTCTTACCTATCCTATTAGCTGAACCATTCTTTCAACCTGATCACACCTTTACCCTTCAAAATACTTCCTTAATTTTGATGATATCCATCCCAACCAAAAACAAACAAATCCCTTGTACTTCATAACTAGCCTAATATCATATCATAAGCCTTAAAGATATATCTTTTGAAAACACTCATATAGAGAGATCCCTCTCTGAATCCAAGAGGGCTAGATCCTAGGATTACAAAGTGGTTTTGATCTAGGCTCTGCAGCATTTTTTCTTGCCAATATTGCAAACTACGTGAGCCCTAACAACGCATAGGCCATAAACCTCCCAAAATCTTCCCAAATTTTCAAATTTGTCTCTTTTTCCTTACATCACAAGCAAACCCTAGTTTTCCCAAAACCCCCATCCCCACGACAAGATTCACGCATACCCTTGATCCCTGTAATTAAATTTTCATTTTCATCCCTCTTCATATCTTCACTTCCCATCACCTCACAAAGTTTCTTAACCCTTTTCCCCATCTCCCTTAATTTTTGTGGCGCTATCCCTATCCCCTAAAGACCTCATTTCATCATTTCCTTCCCTGATCCCCTTCCCTTCACTCCCTCACTCACTCTCCCTTTTCTTTCCTATCCCATAGGGTTTCCAAATTTCCAAGAACAAGCATGGAGAGAGAGGACAAAAATTACATGGAGGAAGAACACAATGATGATGTGTTTTATGACCAAAGACAAGAAACCTCAAAAGAGCATTGGATAAAGAAAAACAAGAAGCCCAAAGTCAAGTTTTGACCAGTAGCTGGCAAAGGAGATTGAAGCTGACAGATAAGTGTGGCTTGAGAGAGTCAAAATTACTTGGAGGAGCTGCTAGTGAAATCCAACAAAGACAATCAGATGCTTAGGCACATGGCCCATCACTATCAGACGTGGAACAAAATTTGCATTATCAAGGTCAAACAGATGAAAGATAAATTGAGGAAGATCCAAAAGGGCAAGAAAGGAGGTGATAAACTAAATATTATTAATAATGCCTCAGATCAAAATTGACAGGTGGTTGTGGGCCCATCCCACACATTTTGAGAAATTTTGAAGATTTTGAAGATTTTTGAGTTTTTGGGCAATTTTAGAAAAAAAACATAGGAAATTCTGCTCTAAGCATAGCGCCTTGGCACTGCAATTTTTCTTGGGGAATCCAATGAGAAAAAGGAAGAAATAATTGGGTTCATAATGATGAGGAAATACCCCCTGTACGTTTTCTAAGCATTTGGAGCAAAACTGGTTAGGCAAAATGTTATATCCCCAAAATGGGACTGCTAGTAAGGCATGCCTGAAAAACGTATTTTTCAGGAATGTGTGCTACATAAACCAATATTAGCCCTTGGATACCTTATATATGATAATATAAGACCCAAATCCAAGAGGAAATCAGAAACCAATCAAAATAGGTGAGGTAAATAGGCCTCTCACACCTAGTATGGCTGGAAAATGCCTAAGAATGGGATTGCAGCAATATGTAAACATAATGATGGAGAATCAGCAAGATATTAACTCATGAGATGTGTTAAGAAACACATATACATTATTTAATGTTACAACATCAACTTTTTACACCTTTTATGATCCCAAAAGTTGGGGAAAAGCAGCAAATAGGGCCATAAAAAGGCTGTCTCCAATAAATTACAGTATAAATGTGAGAAATGGGACTTAGATCCCTTAGAATATGAAATATACATCTCACAACCAGAATTGGAGCAAAAACAAATCACTCTAGCCAAGTTAAACATGTCTCTCCAAGCCAATACAACTCAAAAAAGCCCAAACCCCATGACTTTTGCTAATAGAAAATGTTGAAGCATAAAACAATGTTATTTTAATGAGGGTGTTAGATCCATAATTTGATCTCTTTTTACCATTTTCCCCTTCCTAAATCAGAACCATTTACCTCTATTTCACCTCCTTTATGCACCCTCATCTTGCACCAATCCAAGCACGGTGACACATTTCTTATAAACCTTTATTCTTCATGTTTTAATTCAATTTAGAATTAATTAAATATTTATTACATGATTTATTACTTTCAAATCACTTTTGTAACTTATCGATATCTCCAAAGGTTATTTGATGGTTAGAGTGCTTACCGTGACTGCTGATCTTAATACGGGATTAGATCTTGCACCATTTCCAATACAACAGATCTTCGTGGTAGATCCGAAATTCATCGATCACCGCCTTGTCTTGAGCCACTTCAACCATGACATCGAATGATTCAAAGGCAGTCGAGACTAATCCGTGAAGGGCGAAAGCTGGTTAGCTATGGCCAGTTTTGCAAAACCGTCTTATCTTGAAGGCCGAGACTAAATTCTACATTTTGTTATGAATCAGTTGAATGATTTGTTTTGGCCTTCGGCCAACAGATCTGTATAATGTAAAATGTAAATAGGACATGGGGGGAGAACTTTGGAGCAGATTTTTTAGAGCGAATCTAAGCTGGACATTGTATCAAAGCATGTATTCGCCTCAATGAATTAATAAAAAGGTTTTTCTGCCTCATGTTTTCAGAGATTATGTTTATGTTTTTAAGCTGATGAAATAACTAGTTTACTTAGCAGCATTTTAATTTAAAAATGGAAACACGATGGTTGGCTAGGGCCCAGCCAACCCACCACATTTACCCTATTTTTTGTTTCCTGTAACATGTGTTTAAATTATTAAAGTGTGATTTAACTTTCAGCACATGTATTCCTGTCTAATTGAAAATGGATCCGTCGTGTGAAGAAGTTACATTTTCTTTCCTTGCAATTTAATTTCTTGCACTTGATTTCAGATTAGCTTTCATCTACATGGTACAAGCAGGGGAAACAAACTTGCACCAGTGCATGTTGGTGTGATAATTCCTTTTCCTGCAATTTTGTTTATTTGGTTTTCCACCGCCCGCTACAAGCAGGAGAAATGACCCTGCACCAGTGCACGTTGGTGTGATGTAGCAAGTTTTCTTAATCTACTTTCTGAAATTTTCTTTCTTTCTTTAAATTCTTATGACAGGATAAATTATGCATTTTTTTAAGATAAAAAACATTCACTTTTATAAATGCAATTTGATTCGATAGCAAACTAGCACTTGCAATAATTGAACAGTTGTTTTAAGGATTAAAAGATAAGTGCAAGAAGCTCTGATCCAGTACAAGAACCATTTTCTTGCCACAAGATTTGAGTGCTCTGAACCTTGAAAAGTTCGAGCCCTTGCGTGAAGTGAAAATCCTTCAGCAAAGACACTATTTATACCTTCTACATAAATCTCTGATCCTGCACTAGTGCAGGACATATTAATGCAAGAAGGAAATCTCTAAGGAAGAAGGTTTAAGGGCCCATCTAACGAGACTGCTAAAGTGTCTCTGCTAAGGGAAAACACACACTCAATAGATTAAACAACCATTAGCAAGAGTGATTTCCTTTTTATCTTTAATTCTCTCTTGCAAATGCATACTTTCTCGTTCTAGTCTTAGATTATTTTTGACGGTTCAAGTGTCCTTCTTCTCTTTTGATTTGATTATGCAATATTTCCTTTAAATAAAGTAGGGATTTACATTAGAAAGATTCATACCATCTCTGGCATTGCCTGTGCTTCGTATCTAAGTCTACGAATCCCCCGGGTTGACAAATTAAGTGTTGAGGAGTTCGCTTAAGTGTAATTCCTACATCCAACATTTTGGCACCGTTGTCGGGGAGGCAATTTTATTTGGTAAGAATTTTTTGATTATACAATAGAGGTAATTTTTCTTTATTTTTGCAGTGTTGTTTCTTTGAAGGAATTTTACTAGTGTTAATTGATTTCTGACAGCATTTTTAGAAGTTGTTTGTTATTTTTATTTTTTCTTTCATTTTGAAATGAATGCCTAGGAAAGGTAAGGGTTCGAAGCCCACTAAGGGTTGAAATAATTATGAAAAAAAATTTCATATTGGGTCTCCTTCTATTAGAAGGAAGCCCAATCCAATTAAAACCCATCACGTAGGAACAATCCACCTAGATTCTGGTAATAACAGCTCAGGTGTGGATCAACCTGTGGAGAGTGGTACAAGTAAAAGGGAAACAATGGTGGACCAATAAGATCATTTGGAAGGGACTGGTGAATGTTAGCCATCAATAAATTTTGTCATAACTGATGATGGCTAAAACAAGTTTATTAGTCTTCAAGAAAAAAAATTCATACAAAATCTGTGACTTCTTGAAGCCTCTCTGTGTTCATTATCTTTCAGAAGTCAATGTCATTGATAACCTTCATTCAAATTCCTCAAAGAAAACCTGCTGATATAAAAGACTGTTTCAAAGCATCCATTTTCCTTCATTTCACCCATTCCATTAATTTTCCTTGAAAACCCCTTTTCCTCCTGTCAAATCCCTTTTTTTCTTCCCTTTCATACTCCATTTCATCAAAATTCCCTTTAAACGTATAAAAACCCCTTTTTCATGGTTTAAAATATCCTTTTTACTTTATCAGAACCTTTGAAAAAAAGTAAAAAACCCCACTTTTTGGCCTGTTTCCGACCTTTTTTTATATGTGGGTTTTAAGCCCCCTTCCTTTTCTCTGCCATAAAACTCTGCACCCACGACCAGGTGTTAGCCGCCATCGCCATCACGCATCGGTGTTCCCAATTCCTCTTTCCCCTCACTTTTTTTCTGCCAATTGGCTGATCTCCCGATGCAATCACAACCGTTGATCGTGTTTGATCTGACGGCCAAGCGCTTAACTCTCCGTGCCAATCCCCAGCCCTTGTTACTATAAGCTCTCATTCCTTTCTTCCTCCATGGGATTGTGCCCCAGCACCTGCCCTTAGCCCCCATCGGCATTGGCAAATCACGTATTTTTTCTTCATTACACTTTCCCTTTCCTCCGCCAATGATTCAACCTTCGATGTTGTTAGCCACCTATAAATTCTATTATATCAACTAGTGGCTAAATGATTCTGGGTAGCCTTCAAGAAATAATTTAATTACTAAAATTGTTGGTGCTTAATTTTTTTTTGATAATATCCTATCCTTTGGATAATCGTCACTTCTTTTACCCTTTTCAACTCAGAGATTTTGTTTTCATTCCGTGAAGAAAAACTGCTGCAAGCACCTTTTTCCTTTTCCCCCCTCTTCCAAAACTGACCTCATTTTATCCCTCCATTTCCCATGAAAATCCCTCATTTTCATGTTTTCTCCCCTTTTCCTTTCATCAAAACCCCTTTGATAAGTTCTAAGACCCCTTCTTAGCCTTATCGAAACCCAGCAACTCCTTTCAAAATCATTGAAAAATGCCTAAAAATCACATTTTCATATTATGGACTTAAGCCCCCTTGGGCTAAGTCTTTAATCCTCCCCTCCATGCGTCTTGGTGCTAGAACCGAGCGCCAACCCTTCATGCGCTTATCACGTCACCCGATGCTGATTTTCCCTCTACTTTAACCCCCGGTCTTATTATCTCCCATGTGCGCAAAGGCCCTGCAGACGGGCGCCAAACCATATCGAAAATTAACCTCTCGCCCCCAAATTCTGAACCTTAGATTTATTTAAATTTTTCGGATTTATTATGAAATAACCTTTCTGTCGGTTCAAAGTTTCATTCAATCCCGACCATCGATCTGATCTACAGATCGACGGTGCACAATACATCGCCTGGTGGTCCCCGCCGTCCATTCACCATTGCAAAAAACCACGCGGTATCCATCGCAATGCTTTTGAGCACGGGGTGGTTTTTTCCATTTCACAGCGATTCCATACGCTGGCCGACATGTGTCTTGGGCATTGTTCATAAAACCGCCGTCCATCGCGCGTTAAAGATCAGACGTGGACCCGGTGCGATATTGATGCGCGCCGTCCGATCTGAGGCCGCTCATCGGACGGTAGTCGCTCTACGAAGACGCTCGACAGTTAACCAGGCTACAGCACGGCATTTAAAAGATCTCCACCATTGATCTGATCTGCAGATCGACGGCCCACCATTCATCGCCCTGATTCTTCCGCTTTGACTTTTCACCTCCACTCCCGATCGTCGATCTTTGCGTGATCGATGGCTCCAATTCATATTCCTTTTCTGCCTTCCCCTTGAATTCCTCTGATCGATCCCGACCATTGGATGATGCCATCCAATAGCCATGCTTCCTCCACATGTCTTCTGAAGCAGTAAACCTATACATGCATGGATTTTATAATATTTGTTCGTATTTTGCAGAGTTAATAGTTTTTCCGCCATGACTGAAGAAATCCAGAAGCAGAGGGTGACGATCCTCCCGCCTCTAATCCATTAAAGAGAATCCTTCTCAGGGTTTCAAATTCACGTTTCATCGATGATCCATGAGGAATTGATGCCATAATATCCCTACGCAACCCTGCACACTAGCAAAAAACACAGTAAATCAAGCACAGTCAGAGAGTATTAGTGCCGAAGACAAAGATGCACCAGGACAGAAGATTGAAGATAGATCTATGGGATTATGTCTAAGACGGGTTATCAGAAGCCTAATCCTCCTGAATAAACATAGTTTAAAGAAAAATCATAAAGGATCATGAAACGGAAAGTCCCCACCACCAAATCTGAGGAAAATTGATTCCTCCCAGCTACCGAAATGCCACCTGTGCCTCAAAGTATTCAATCAAAGGCTGAATTTATTGATCAGGACCAAATATCTGCCTCACAATGCAGCCAGAGGATAAATTATGCTGACAAACTAATGAAAAAATATCAGCAGAGTAAATTTGACATCACACAGAGCCTCAAAGGTCAACAAAAGCTCCCATTGAGCTTAATCTTTAATGTAAATCATTTAATACAGAGGCTATGTATGTAAGTTTATTCATTGAGCCCCCCAAGGGCCAAGAAGCCATTCAAGTCTGTGTTAATTAGTTTTGAGATCTTTTATCAGATCTCACCTCCTCATTCTCCTATATATACTTCTGGAGAAGATGAGTGAGGAGTTGGTTGATCACTAGTTGTAATATTGGAACTCTCTGAAATAATATATAGTCTGTTGAAGTTGAAGAATAATTTGAAGTCTTGAAGCCCTGATAATGTTGTTGCATGCTTGTTACTGTGAAGGCTCTATCATCGGATCCATGAGCTTGGCTGGTGGTGAAGTATTCTGAACTGTTTTATGTTTTTCCCCTATTTTCATTATGTTCCATAATTTCTTACTACAGTAGGTTGAAAGTTTTAGGCTAATAAATGACTCCTAGAAGCACCTTAGACCTGTTCATCCTTCACTGTTTTATGTTTTCTTCTGCTGAAGTATTTTCGAGTCTTTAATCTCTCTCTTTGGTCTTCATGCTTGTTTATTTCCTTAATAGTTTAAATAGTTGGTTTCAGCGTGATTTATGGTTCTCCCTGCTTGTCTGCTGCCACTTTAAAACTATTATTGAAGTCTCCCTTTGTAGTTTTTTGTTTACAGTGAGTCAAGGAAGTCTGTTCTGATCTTGCCCTTTGTCCTTACTTAAATAGTTGTCTCAAAGGTCTTTGTAGTTGTTATCATAGATGTGTTAGGTGTTCCCTCTTCTATGACTGCAATTATCAGTGAATATTTTATGTTTTATAAATCATTTGAAATAAAATCTTTGAGGAAATAGGGTGTTCCCCAAATCTTAGATTTTGTTTTAAAAGTTGTTTTGAAATCATTGTTTTCTTAAAGGTGTGATTTGTAGAATTCATGGGTAGCCCTGTCTATCAAAAAGCTCTTTATTGTTCAAATTATGTTTTCAAATTCCCTTTGTTGAGAATTAAACTTCTCTTTCCAAATCATTGATGTCCATCTCATTCCAAAAACCAAAGGATCCTACGGCCAAGTTAGATTTTCCCCCTGATATCCCATAGCCCTGATAAGTATGTTATGACCTCTTTTTGACTCCATCGCCCAATGAACGAGATGTTCCTCCATTCTATATGTTTTTCCTAGGCCTTTCATGTTCTTCTGTGTCAATCCAACCAAACAAACAAACAAACACCTGCACTTAATAACTAGTCTAAAATCTATACTATAATCACACAAGATAAACCTTTGCAAATAAACATTCGAGAGATCCCTCTCCGAGAACATGAGGACTAGATCCTGGGACTCTAAATATTGGCTCTGATGTTTCCTTGTCTTTTGATTTGCAAAACTATCAAAACACGAGACACCAACAGATGTGATCCACACCGTTGATCTACCAAGATCAATGGTTATCGGGGTTCCCTCCCATTACCCATCCTACCAATGAATCTCTTATCCTTCACCTCCTCAACAGAAGATCTCCATCGTTGATCTGGGAGATTCGACGGTCACGATGCTTTTGCCAACCACCCGACCATCCCTCCTCATACACTTGCGTGAACACATCTCAACGGTTGATCCATCTCATCCAACGACCCTTTTTAAAACCCACATTTCTAACCCTGCCTGATGAGATTTCACCCCGCAACAAATTTTCTTACATCACCCCTCAGGCCTACCACCCACTATGCAAAACATTACCCAGTCCCCGTCTGACACCTGTCATCCACCTACCCTTTCCACCAATCAAATTTAATCCATCGCGCGCGTTTTCCACTGTTGATCTACATCCTCGCAGATCGGATGGCTGACGCATTCTGATCACCAAACCCCTCCAACGTGCATCTTGCACGCGAAATAGGTGGTATTGGGGTGAATAGGTGTCATCACCTGTGTGGTATCGCGTTCAAAACGTGAAAAACCACTTACCACCTAAATCTTGAGCGAAAACCATTCGTGGTTTCGCAAAACCACTTTTTCACTTTCGCGCCATATTTCAAATTTGAACCCTGTTTTCGCAGGTTTCATCCATGGAACCTCCTCCTTCATACATTTTCGCCTCTGCACTGCCCTTTGTAGAAATTTGAATAATAGATGAATTATTCACCGAGATTATCCTGATTACACACTATTTAAGCTTCATGCATAATACATAACCTCTTCTACAATTGATCATCAATATGCGGAAATAGAAGCAGTCGCATGCGCACATTAAAACATAATCAAGCACACATATAACACAGTATGTAATGGGGAAAGCTTACAACTGAAAACCCCCAACTATCTGTATATTATAATGATAGAGAACATGTAAAAATACATAGCACCAAGCTCCTCACAGCTCTCAGGACTATATCACATGCTACACACAAACTAGCTCAGATATGAACAAGTCACAAGTTCAAATCTCTTCCACCTGTCTGCCTGCCTCTACTGCGCAATCCAAGATGAATAATGATGAGATCCAAGTTCGAATCCCACTGGCTTGTACTGCGCAATTCTCATTGGCAATCTCAATCAATGTGTGTGAAAATCTCATGCACAGCTATAGTCACAACTGATAGTAGACTCACCCTTTCACCCACCTCTAACACTGGTCTCCACTGAACTGTCCATGCATTGCAGTTAATTGATGTATTATTTAGTTGATTTATGAGTTAATAATTAGTGAATTAATTAATAATTAATTCACACCACTCATCACTAGTGTATTTATCAGTTAGACTAAATACAACTAGTTCAACTAAGTTAAACCGAACACAACTCCACCAACTGTCTCATCAACTCCACCAAACTCTGCCACATGAGTTCTAACTGAAGTCAAACATGCAATAGCTCAACTAAACCTTAGGAAAATTGTATTTCCTTCTGTCAGCTGCATGTGCCACATCCAAGCATCAAACTGAAGTGCTCCAAGAGGAAAAGATAATGTTTATAGTCTAAATATTATTAAGGGTTAATAATATTTGGTTGTTCTATTTTTAGCCTGGCAGTCTAAAAATAGAAACCGCCCAATGTATAAAAATAGAAGTCCATATATTTTTACCAACATGACCAATCATCCATAAATAGCATCCTGCAACTCATAGACCATGATCCATATGTCTAAAAATAGACATAGTCTAAAAATAGACTTTGCGACAAAAAATCACCTGTGTGGCCCCCACCTAGTTTAGGTGATCACTTTCCAACTAGGATCAGGAAAGATGTTTCAGGATGCCTCCTTCACTGTTTCTTGTTGCAATCTTCAACACTCCCTCTCAACAAGAAAGGACTGTCTTTGCATACGACATGCAACTCCATGCATTCGCCCTGCAACCTTCACAAGCGCCATGCAACTCCATGCATCTGCTCTACAACTCCTCTGAAACTGAATAGGCTCCAAACAACTCAATCAATCTGATGCGCCACATGCAACTCCATCATCTATCATCAAAGTCTTCGACTGTATATTAAAGCGCACATGTCATCAAGAACCACTGCGATGTTGAACTCTTGCACCCATGCACTCTGCACTTGCTGTCAACTCTGATTCGCGCTCCAGTATCTGACACTATCACTTTGATCTGCCTGCATCAATCCAACTGATCATGCTACTGCTGCGCTTTGGTCACCTCGTAGCCAGGTTCAATTCATGAGATCCACACCATCTCATGAATTCTTCCCAGAAATCTCCTCTTGGGATTATTCATGCATGTCGCCCCACCTCTCACCTGGTGGTATAGCTGCATGCACTCCCTCTGCCCATCTGGCACGAAATTTCTCTGCATGAGTGGTTTCTTCCACTCCATGATCCTCATCTTGTGGCTGCTCCACATCCCGAGGTTCACTATTAACTGCATGCAAAACTTGCTCCCTCTCAAGCATCAATTGCATGTCTTTCTCGCACTTCCCAACAGTAGGAAGCTCCGTAGCCATCCCATCTACTTCAAGTCTGTAGAGATTCTTTGCTCGAATCCCAACCTTCTTGACTTGTCTTGTTGCCTTGTGCCGAAGGAAAACTTTTCCTTCACTGAAGACAACTTCATACCCTTTATCCTCTAACATTGCGACTGAGATCAAATTCTTCTTTAAACCTGGAACATGCACTACATCTTGTAAAAGAATGAGTTTACCTGAATCCCTCTGAAAGGTTATGGTACCAATGTCGGTCGCATTGTATCGTCCATTGTCACCCAACTCAACATGCAACTGGAGATCTTTCTCCACCAAGTCACTGAAAAGATTCACATCTCCCGTCACGTGAAAGGAAGCACCACTATCAAAATACCATCCTGATCCCAATGCACTAGACACCATGCATGCGGTCAATGAGAAGTCCAGCTCAAATTGCGAGGCAAGAGCCTCACCAGCTGCAGCTCCAGCAGCCTGCTTGTTCTTCTTCTTCTGTGGAAAATTCGTGGCGTAATGCCCATGCTCGTGACAGTGAAAACACTTCACTTTGGACATGTCACGCTCTTTACCATCCGCACCAGATTGAGAAGCATTCTTATTGCCCTTCCCCTTCCTTTCTTTGGTATCCAAAGCGCAATCCTCTTCATTAGATGCCTTTGATGAAGATCCATCCCTGGTACTCCGCCTTATCTCCTCTTGCACAAGATACGACCAAAGTCGCTCCCATCCTGGAAATTTCTCCCGACCATTGACAGAGTCCTGATAGGAGTGCCAACTCTTCAGAAGCCCAAGGAGAGCCAAGTCCACCAATTCCTCATCATCCACACTAATTCCTACACTCCCAAGCTCATCCCTGCAGTGGACAGACTTTGTCAAGTATACCGGAATAGGTTCATTCTTCTCCATATTTATTTTCCTGAGTTTATCCTTGAGCGCCAACTTCCTCTGGTCGCTCTTGCTTTGGAATAAATCTGTCAACACTTTCCACATCAAGTATGGAGAAGCTTTACCATGCAGGCTGGATACAATGTGATCCTTTACACCCTCCAACAGAATCCTTCGACATTTTGCTGTATTCTTTTGCCAAGCCTCAACTTGACCAGCATCAGTAGGCTTTGAGACTTCAGCATCTATGAAATCCTTCAGCTCGTTGTCATCTAACACCGCCTCCATCCTGTCCTTCCATGCAACATAATTTGATCTGCCCTCAAGGGCATACTCCAGTCGCAATCCGTTGAAAGAAATTTTGACTTCGACAACAAGAAAAACACTGTTACAAATTCGAATTCCACCAGCTCAAAACTCAACCGCTTCTGATCTGTGAGAACAAGGTATTTCTAGCACAGAGATAGACTGTAGGGGCATTTACTGGATATATCACCTTTCAAAGAAAGGATGGATCCAGAGGCTACCTGGCCCGTTTACAGACTCTGTCTACCGAAATAAATTGTAATCACTGTAATAGATCCAATGATCAATTTCGCTCTGATACCATGTAGAAATTTGAATAATAGATTAATTATTCATCGCGATTATCCTGATTACACACTATTTAAGCTTCATGCATAATACATAACCTCTTCTACAATTGATCATCAATATGCGGAAATAGAAGCAGTCGCATGCGCACATTAAAACATAATAAAGCACACATATAACACAGTATGTAATGGGGAAAGCTTACAGCTGAAAACCCCCAACTATATGTATATTATAATGATATAGAACATGTAACAATACATAGCACAAACTCCTCACAAGCTCTCAGCACTATCTCCAAATGTTACACACAAACTAGCTCAGATCTGAACAAGTCACAGGTTCAAATCTCCTCCACTATTTTTCTGCCTCTACTGCGCAATCCAAGATGATAATGAATTGGATCCAAGTTAGAATCCCCTTGGATTGTACTGCACAATCCTCATTGGCAATCTCAATCAATGTGTGTGCAAATCTCATGCACCAGTATAGTCACAATTGATAGCCACACTCACCCTTTCACCCACCTCTAACACTGGTCTCCACTGAACTGTCCATGCATTGCAGTTAACTGATGTATTCTTTAGTTGATTTATGAGTTAATAATTAGTGAATTAATTAATAATTAATTCACACCACTCATCACTAGTGTATTTATCGGTTAGACTAAATACAACTAGTTCAACTAAGTTAAACCGAACACAACTCCATCAACTGTCTCATCAACTCCACCAAACTCTGCCACATGAGTTCTAACTGAAGTCAACCATGCAATAGCTCAAATAACCCTTAGGAAAAGCATATTTCCTTCTGTCAGCTGCATGTGCCACATCCAAGCATCAAACTGAAGTGCTCCAAGAGGATAAGATAATGTTTATAGTCCAAATATTATTAAGGGTTAATAATATTCGACTGTTCTATTTTTAGCCCGGCAGTCTAAAAATAGATTCCGCCCAATGTCTAAAAACAGAGGTCCGTCTATTTTTACCAACTTGACCAACCATCCACAAATAGCATCCCGCAACTTATAGAACATGATCCATATGTCTAAAAATAGACATAGTCTAAAAATAGACTTTGCGACAAAAATCACCTGTGTGGCCCCCCACCTAGTTTAGGTGATCACTTTCCAACTAGGATCAGCAAAGATGTTTCAAGATGCCTCCTTCACTGTTTCTTGTTGCAATATTCAACACCCTTTTTCCCTCTGTCGAGCCTCCGAAGTAGTTTATCCAATGCACATGATTATTATAAGGTTTGATTGTTTTGTATTACAGGTTTTAATGGCGGCTAAAAACATGAAGCCATCCAACAGTCACGATAAAGTGACAAAGGACTAAGGATGACGATCCTCGGGGAAAAATAACGTAGAAAAGGGATCCACAAGGTTTAAATTCCATGTTTTAATCAATGTTTTATAAGCATTGGTTACACAGTAAAGCCCTCCAGTGCAAGCCACTTGTATAGCCAAAACAGTGAAGATCAATGAAGAAAATAAGTTAATGGATGAAGGTTAAAGTAAAAGGCCCAAAGATCAAAATACTTAATCAGACAGTTTACGGATAAAGCACAATGTTAAGACAAATAATTAAAAGTTAATACAGTCAGCACAGTGAATAAAGTAGAAAAATGATTAAAGGAGGCATAAAGCCAAATTAGAGGTCTAATTAGTGTTTAAAGTATCAAAGACAGATAGATCAGCAAAGGACTGCTTCAAAATTCCAGATCACTGAAGAAATTGATCCCCAGAAAGCCAAAAATGCCACCTACAGGCCTATTTACTCAAAAAACCTACAAAGTTAATGCACAGTCAGTGATATTTCCAAAGACAGCTCAGAAATTAATTTCCAGCCTACCAAAAGCCTCCAAAGTCAACAAAAGTGACTGAAGTTGATGAAGCTTAATGTAAAAGTCAATTAACAGAGTTAAGACATTAGATATCTTCTCCATTAGGCTTCCCAAAGGCCAAGAAGCATTTACTCTGTATTAATTGAATAAGTTAGATCTTCCTTTCACTCCACCTCCTCAATCCATCTATAAATATCATAAGAGGAGCCCATTGTAAAACATTGGTTGGTTACTTGTTGAATGTAAATAGTTTTTGAGGCTACCAAAGCTCTGTTAGTATTTGAAGAAATATAGGTTGAAATGGAAGTTTGAAGTTGTAAAGACCTACTAGACTTGAAGATTGTAACTAGTTTGAACATCAAATCTACAAGTTGATTTATGGGATCCTGGTCTATGTCAATGGTGATGTTTTTCTTACTGTAATTGTTATTTTTATCATTTTTTCCATACTTTCCACTTTTTTTGATAAAGAACAGAAAACGTAGATTAGGATTTACTTCTAAAGTACCCTAAATCTCACTGATAAGCTTTATCTTTATGTTTTCTACTAATTGTGTATTTGAGGATAATTCAATAGAGTGTAACTAGTCAAGGAATGTTGGTGAGCCCATGTCTTGCTGAGTAAAACTTGAGATATTGTCTTTGAAATTTATTGAAAATTATTCTAATTAAAGTTGAATTAGAGAAGTCTATGGTTAGCCCTGTCCTCTAGTTTATCTCCAATAGTTGCTTTGAAAATATCCCTTAAGAGTATGCCAAAAGCAGGCTAGGTTAAAAGTCCTTACTTTATCTTAGGCTATTCTTTGTTTATCTTAAATGTTTTCCTTTGAGAATATGCTGAAAGTAGGCTAGGTTAAAAGTCCTTACTTGATCTTAAGCTATTCTTTATTTTTCCTTGAGAGTATGCCGAAAGCAGGCTAGGTTAAAAGTCCTTACTTGATCATAGGCTACCCTTTGTTTTCTTAGCTCTGATTCTTTCACTACACTTTGATGTTCCATACCATAAATCAACTTAAAGATATCCTTTGATATAGATGACTTGCCCCATAGACCACACTTGAAACTTGTTGTGCAATTAAATTCTTTTGTGACTCCATAGCCCAATGGATTGATACTGTTTCTTACCTATCCTATCAGCTGAACCATTATTTCAACTGCTCACACCTTTACCCTTCAAAAGACTTCCTTCATTTTGATGATATCCATCCCAACCAAAAACAAACAAAAACCTTGTACTTCATAACTAGCCTAATATCATATCATAAGCCTTAAAGATAATATCTTTGAAAACACTTATATAGAGAGATCCCTCTCTGAATCTAGGAGGGCTAGATCCTAGGATTTCAAAGTGGTTCTGATGTAGGCTCTGCAGCGTTTTTTCTTGCAAATATTGCAAACTATGAAGTGCTAACACAGTGGCAACCATGCTGGGGAAGAAATTGAGTAATATATAACTTCACAACTCAACGAACCTCTATTCCTAAATTAAACAAGTGTCACCAAGACTGGTTATTATTGATTGTTGATGGTGAACAACAACCAATCCTTCAAAACAAGTAAAAATCCTTCACCTGGCGACTCCACAACTCCCAAAAGACCAAATGACTCCATTGGTAGAAGAATTTGAACTGGTTGACAATATATAGTGACCTCTGATTTACAAACATGGATTCAAATATAGACTCCCAAGAAAAACGATTGGCCATGATGGAAAAAATGTTATACATGTTTGAAAAGATAATGGATAGGTATGAGGCTAATTTAAATATTGGTGATCTAGGAAAGCCCATGCTTTTTCCAGATCAAGAACAAACTCAACCACTACAAGACCTAGACAATGAGCAAGACATGTATGATGATCAAGACTTTATAGAAGATGATGAGGAAGGTTGTCAAGAAACTCCTGATTTCCTACCTATAACTTGGGTTTTATTGTTAAGAGATCTTTACAAACAAAATGAAAATACTAATAGTGAGTAGTGCTTTGAGGAAAAAATTAGCCACTTAGAAAACACAGAACCTGAAATAGAAGAAAAATCAACACATATAGGGACTCTCCCTCTATGTTATAACTCATTTCAGATTTTAAGAGGAGAGTGGCATCCTGAAAATATAGAAGAAACAACCCATGAACCTTATATTCAAAATGAGTATCATACTAATCGTGAGGATTTGTTTGAAACAAAAGCAGATCAGGAAATAGGAGAGAATCCTCAAAGTTTTCCTACAAGCACAAGTAAAGATCCCCTAGAAGAGGCTCACGAAGACATTCAACCTCAAAAACAGTTAACACAAGAGAAAGAGGACTGTTGTACTTTTTTCCAAAGCCAAATTAAAATCCCTCCTCTTTTGACAGAAGAGGAAATTGATCAAATATTAAAATAGCCAGCCCTCAAAACTTCATTTTAACAAAACACTTCTGCTCATCTACCTACTGAACCTTTTTGTCTTAAACCAGAAAATAAACTTGTATATCAGCTTAAAGAAAAACAAACTGATAACCCAATATGCTTGATTGGTGAGATTGTTTATACTAATGATTGTCCAATTTTTGATCAGTCTGATGGTGATGATGAGCTTCAAAAAAAAACTTATCATGCAGGGAAACCAACAGTTTATTGGCGTCATGAAATTCACTATCATTAGCTTGAAAGAAGAAATCAACCAATCCAATCCATCAGAAATAGTTTTCACATAATTGGGAATCAGCAATCTATCAGTTGTAATGTTGAGATTGAAAAGAAAGAGGAATTTCTTGAGCAAGTTGAAATTAAAAAACCTTCTCCTAAAAGGGTTGAGGTAGTCAATGAGACCCCTGCTCAAGAATATAATGACCTCTTCACCGAGCTCAATCCTCTGAATCAAAATACCTCGGGAATACAAGAGGACAACACTGCCAAATATGATGAGTCATCCAGTTCAGATCACAATGAAGATGAGGAAGATTTTCTTTCTCAAAATAATCTTGATCTTGATCCAGTGGAGAAAAAATTAATTCTGGTTGAAAATTATCTTTCAAATACTCACAAACAGGTATTATTTGAAGATCCCTATGCTCATTTTTTGAAGAAATTTTAAGAGGGAATAAATGTTGTTAAGAGCAGTTTGTTGCAAATAGAAAGAAAATTTTCTAGCACTGCTGCTAAAGAACAAGTGAGATGGGGGTGGCCCTTTTGTTTATCCAACATGCTCAAAGAGATGAGAAAATACCAGTCATGAAACCATATGATTGACTGAATGTATTGGAAAAGAGAATTTGTCAACTAAACATGTAAATATTTCAGAATTAGATTAGGGTAGGTAGGAATGTCAATAAAGCTCATCCTATGAGCATTTAGTTAGTTTTGTTTTTGCTTTGAAAGAAATATGAAAAATGCAAAAAAAATTCAAAAAAGAGAAAAGAGGGCACATATAAAAGCAGAAAGGTACAACCCCATACCAAAAAAGAAAAGAACAATATGAAAGTGTGCAAGCCTAAATGCCACTACCAAAAAGAACACTACTATTTAGTCATATAGCCTAATCATGACTAGATAGGTTTCAATTTTCTACTGATAGGTTAGTGAATTATATTTTCCAATTTTTTTAATCTTGGCTTATTAGTAGAATAGATTAGGATAGAAAGAAATGGCTCTAATAAGATCAAAACCTGAGCCAAATATAGAAAAATAATTGGTTCTAACATGCTGAAAAATTGAACCAGGTAAAAAAGAAAAAGGATGACTCTAAACAGATCAAAATTTGAGTCATAAGAAGAAAGAAGGATGTACTTAATTTTCAGATCTTAAGCCTTCACAATTTTGTTTTAAATTTCTGTAAATTTCAGTCTATGTGCAGCTTGTTTTTATGCCATAGTCTTATAGCAAATCAGACAACTTAATCCTAGTTTTTTTGTATTTAAATTTTTGTTTTAGAATATAGAGAATAAAATCTGTGAGACAGCTTAATCCTGATAGATAGTAGCTTAGGTAGAGAATTAATGAGTTCAACAATTTAATTTGAACTCATGTAAAAAATAAGGGTATATTTAGATTAGTTTTTCCTACTTTTAATAAAAGAATAAAATGTTGACGTCAAAGGTTTGCAAGTCCAAGTGCATCTTATGAAGAAAAAATGTTAGGACAAAGTAGGCTGTGTAGGTAGTTGTTTGGGGAATGAATTATTCTATTTGATGTAATACTGATCATATTTTTTAAGTAGCATGATCAAAGAAGAAAAGGTTGTCATGGATAAGGCACAGGTCTACATTCCAGAGATAAATTTCTGAAGTTCTTGACACCTCCAAGGAGCTGCCATCCCCAAGTGGAGCCACTGTTAGCCATCAATAAATTTTGTCATAACTAATGATGGCTGAAACAATTCTATTAGTCTTCAAGAAAAAAATTTCATACAAAATCTGTGACTTCTTGAAGCCTCTTTGTGTTCATTATCTTTCAGAAGTCCATGTCATTGATAACCTTCATTCAAATTCCTCAAAGAAAACATGCTGATATAAAAGACTGTTTCAAAGCCTCCCTTTTCCTTCATTTCACCCATTCCATCAATTTTCCTTGAAAACCCCCTTTCCTCCTATCAAATCCCTCTTTTTCTTCCCTTTCATACTCCATTTCATCAAAATCCCCTTTAAGCCTATAAAAACCCCTTTTTGATGGTTTGAACTATCCTTTTTACTTTATCGGAACCTTTGAAAAAAAGTAAAAAAACCCACTTTTTGGCCTATTTCCGACCTTTTTTTATATGTTGGTTTTAAGCCCCCTTCCTTTTCTCCGCCATAAAACCCTGCGCCCGTGACCAGGAATTAGCCCCCATCGGGATCGCACATCGGCGTTCCCAATTCCTCTTTCCTGTCACCATTTTTCTGTCGATTATCCGATCTCCTGATGCAATCACAACCGTCGATCATGTTTTATCAAACGGCCAGGTGCTTAACTCTTTGCGCCAATCCCCAGCCCTTGTTACTATAAGCTCCCGGTCCACGGGACCATGCCCCAGCACCTACCCTTAGCCCCCATCGGCATCGACAAATCACATATTTTTTCTTCATTACACTTTCCCTTTCCTCCGCTGATGATTCAACCTCTGATGTGATCCACACCGTTGATCTACCAAGATGAACGACTGTCGAGGTTCCCTCCCATTACCCATCCTACTAACGAATCTCTTATCCTTCACCTTATCTATAGTAGATCTCCATTGTTGATCTGGAAGATCCAATGGTCACCATGCTCCCGCCAACCACCCAACCATCCCTCCTCATACATATGTGCGAACACATCTAAACCATTGATCCATCTCATCCAACAACCCTTGTTAAAACCCACATTTCTAACCTCGCCCGATGAGATTTCACCCCAAGACAAATTTTCTTACGTCACCCCTCAGGCCTACCACCCACTATGAAAAACATCACCCAGTCCCCGTCCGACACCTTTCATCCACCTGCCCTTTCCACCGATCAAATTAAATCCATCGCGCGTGTTTTCCACCGTTGATCTGCATCCCACAGATCAGACGGCTGATGCATTCTGATCACCAAACCCCTCCAACGTGCATCTCTCACGTGAAATAGGCGGTATTGGGGTGGACAGGCGTCATCACCTATGTGGTATTGCATTCAAAACGCGCAAAACCACTTACTGCCTAATTCTTATGTGAAAACCATTCATGGTTTCGCAAAATGACTTTTCTACTTTCGCGCCATATTTAAAATTTGAACCCCATTTTCGTAGGTTTCATCCATGGAACCTCCTCCTGCATACATTTTCGCCCCTGCACTGCCCTTTCGCTCTCCGCCGAGCCTCCAAAGTAGTTTATCCAACGCTTAGTATTATTATAAGGTTTGATTGTTTTGTATTGCAGGTTTTAATGGCAAATAAAAACATGAAGCCATCCCATAGTCACGATAAAGTGACAAAGGACCGAGGATGCCGATCCTTGGGGAAAAATCATGTAGAAAATGGATCCACAGGGTTTAAATTCCATGTTTTAATCAATGTTTCATAAGCATTGGTTACATAGTAAATCCCTCCAGCACAAGCCACCTGTACAGCCAGAACAATGAAGATCAATGAAGAAAATAATTTAAAGGATAAAGGTTAAATTCAAAGGCCTGAAGATCAAAATACTTAATTAGACATTTTATGGATAAAGCACAGTGTTAAGACAAAGAATTAAAAGTTAATACAGTCAGCATAGTGAATAAAGAATAAATATGATTAAAGGAGGTCTAAAGCCAAATCAGAGGCCTAATCAGTGTTTAAATTATCAATGACAGACATATCAGCAAAGGACCATTTCAAAATGCCATATCATTAAAGAAATTAATCCCCAGAAAGCTATAAATGCCACGTACAGGCCTACTTACTCAAAAAACCTACAAAGTTAATGCACAGTCAGAGATATTTCCAAAGACAGCTCATAAATTAATTTCCATCCTACTAAAAGCCTCCAAAGTCAACAAAAGTGACTGAAGTTGATGAAACTTAATGTAAAAATCAATTAACAGAGTTAAGACATTAGATATCTTCTCCATTAGGCTTCCCATGTTGGGTATGTGTTATATTCTTTCCACGACTAATCACGCGCAAGGGGTTAAGAGGGGGGGGGAGGGGTGGGGGCGATAGCCCCCCCTTTGCACTGGGCGCAACGGGGGGGTCACAGGGGGGGTGGCAGCCCCCCCTGTCAGGGTCCGGGGCAGCGTCCCCACAAAAAAAATTTCATCCTTAATTTCTGGTGGGCGGTCCGCGCCCATGGTTTTGTGCATGGTTTTGCACATGGTTTTGGGGTACGATGGTTTTCGGCCCCTGGTATTTTTGTAGATCCGGTCAAGGGAACTAAGGTTATGTTCTAATCCATGGTTAATGAATTAGGGTTTATGTATTCTTTGGCATGTATATATATGTGTTGTAACACTAAAAGGAATATAATGAAAAATCAAGCTGGTCGTCCCGATTTGGGATCCAGGGGAAAATCTCTGTGTTTATCTATTTTATGTTTTATGCTCTTGCTATTGTTTATTTTCTGTTATAAGATTTGTGTTTAGATAATTTCTATTCAGGGTTAAAACCTACATCCCAAAGGCCGAGAAGCATTTACTATGTATTAATTGAATAAGTTAGATCTTCCTTTCACTCCACCTCCTCAATCCATCTATAAATAGCATAAGAGGAGCCCATTGTAAAACGTTGGTTGGTTACTTGTTGAATGTAAATAGCTGTTGAGGCTGCTGAAGCTCTGTTAGTATTTGAAGAAAGATATGTTGAGAAGAGAAGTTTGAAACTATAAAGACCTACTAGACTTGAAGATTGTAACTAGTTTGAACATCTAATATACAAGTTGATTTATGGGATCCTAGTATATGTCAATGGTGATGTTTTTCTTACTGTAATTGTTATTTTTCTCATGTTTTCCGTACTGTCCACTTTCTCTGATAAATAACAGCAAATGTAGATTATGATTTACTTCTAAAGTACCCTAAATCTCACTGATAAGCTTTATCTTTATGTTTTCTGCTAATTGTGTATTTGAGGATAATTCAATAGAGTGTAACCAGTCAAGGAATGTTTGTGAGCCCATGTCTTGCTCAGTAAAACTTGAGATATTTTCTTTGAAAGTTCTTGAAAATTCTGGTAATTAAAGTTGAATTAGGGAAGTCTATGGTTAGCCCTGTCCTCTAGTTTATCTCCAACAGTTGCTTTGAAAAGATCCCTTAAGAGTATGCCAAAATCAGGCTAGGTTAAAATTCCTTACTTGATCTTAGGCTATTCTTTTTTTATCTTAAATGTTTTCCTTTGAGAATATGTTGAAAGCAGGCTAGGTTAAAAGTCCTTACTTTATCTTAAGCTATTCTTTGTTTTTCCTTGAGAGTATGCCAAAAGCAGGCTAGGTTAAAAGTCCTTACTTGATCTTAGGCTACCATTTGTTTTCCTAGATTTGCTTCTTTCACTACACTTCGATGTTCCATACCATAAATAAACTTAAAGAGATCCTTTGATATAGATGACTTGCCCCATAGACCACACTTGAAACTTGTTGTGCAATTAAATCCTTTTGTGACTCCATAGCCCAATGGATTGATACTATTTCTTACCTATCCTATCAGTTGAACCATTCTTTAAACTGCTCACACCTTTACCCTTCAAAATACTTCCTTCATTTTGATGATATCCATCCCAACCAAAAAAAAACAAAACCCTTGTACTTGATAACTAGCCTAATATCATATCATAATCCTTAAAGATAATATCTTTGAAAACACTTATATAGAGAGATCCCTCTCTGAATCCAGGAGGGCTAGATCCTAGGATTCCAAAGTGGTTATGATGTAGGCTCTGCAGCATTTGTTCTTGCCAATCTTGCAAACTACGGAGTCCTAACACTGACATCCAAGTAAGTGAAGGACAATCCACTTTTTTGTTTCCAATTTTGGATCCTGATACTATGTCGCAAATGAAGAATATTCCACCATCAGATCTCCCTCATTTCCATGGTAAAGTTCATGAAGATCCTGACTCTTTTATATTTGAGTTTGATATTATGTGTAGAAGTTATGATTATACAAATGAGGCTCAAAAGTGAATTATGCAGGAAATTTTCAAGAAACCAATACAGATTTGGTAGAGGAACTCGAAATAGAAATAGAAAAACTAAATCTATTGATGCTATGATTATTGGACTAGAAAATAAAATGGAAAACATGAAAATTGATATAATGAACACTCCTACCAAACAGTTAGAATCCTAAAAATTCCAGCAAAAAATTATGAAGGAACAAGAGTCACTATGTATTTTCTGTCCGAAATGTAGAGACAAGCATCCTCCCAAAGAGTGTTCTCTTAATTTGAAAGAAACTAATAAGTGTGTTATTTGTGAAAAAGACCATATCACAGAAAAATGTCCCTCTATACCAGGACTTAAAGCTGTTTTTATAGGAGGAAAGCCTGAAGCTGAATACTTGAATACTATGGAAGCAAGAAGGAATTGGCCTCAGGTAGGTACAGGTACGGCTTCTGAATTTTCTCCACACTATTTTGGTTATAATTCACATGGATATTCTTATCCTAACTCTCATCAGCAGTGGCAGTATGGGAATCAATATTAGCATGGGAAAAATTCTCAACCATGGAAACAAGGTTGGAGAGGGCCAACTCATTCTCCATATTCCTACCAACCACCTATGCAGACATATCCATCTACACATGCACCTTACTTAATGCCTCAACTTCCGAGTGAGTCCACTCCACCATTGCCTTTACCTCCACCCTTTCGACCTCCTTAGTTTTCTTCTAAACCTATTCCCAATCCTAATAAGAAAAAAGCAGTGCAAATGATCTATGTTACAAACCCACCTTTATCATTCGAATACCAATCTATTCTAGTTGAGGTTCATGATATTCAATTAAGATTGGGAAGGACTGTAACATCAGAAAATCAGAAGCAATATATGGTGATCGTTGAAGAGAAAGGAGAAGAGGAAACTCTTAAAATTTCTCCAAAAGTTGTCATTAAGCAGCCCTTACCTCTATATCATTGCCATTTTCTTCCAACCAGCCTCCCTTCCCAAAGAGGCTAGTAATGGAAAGGAGTGAGCCTATTTCTTATATTAGTTTGGCATCTGAGCTTCAGAATATTTTCATTAAGATACCCTTGCTTTAAGACATCAAATATATCCCCATTTGTACCAAGATTATTAAGGAAATATATCTCAAGAAACCCGAGAGGAAGAGATTGGAACCCTGAACCATTCAATTTGTTGGTAGGGCAGCAAAGTTGATGACAGGATGTGTGTCTGTGGAAAAATATACTGATCTCGGAAACCCTATTGTCTCAGTTCAGATTGGTAATGTCCTTGTATCTAATGTTCTTATAGACCTGGGGGCAGCCATTAATGTCATGACTAATCAAACCATGGATCAACTTCAGTTATCTCATCTTCACCCTACTCCCACTATGCTTGAATTAGCAGATAGATATAAAATTAAGCCAAAAGAAGTATTGGAAGATGTGATCATCTCATTAGATTCTTGGGAATATCCTACTAATTTCATTGTGCTTGAGCCAAATAACCCAGTAGGAGGACATCCCTTGATCTTGGTTCGACCATGGCTTGCTACGACTGATGCATATATTGGATGTCATTCCGGTGATATGTATATTTCACATGGAGATTCTAGGAATAAAGTTGCCTTATACCCCCTGCCAGATCCATTCAAGACCTTCAAGATACTTTATGGTTGGATAAAAGTAGTGATGAGGAGACTCAGTCTATTTCCCTTATCCATAATTATACTGGGTCTTCACAAGAACATGCGATTCAATATTTTCTAAATAATATAGAAACTATGCCTAATTATGAGCCTTTGAGCCAAATATTCAGCCTAGATTTTCAAGAAAATCATGATTCTCATTCTTTTTTACCACTGAATTTGACCACTCCCTTGAGTACTCCTGAGCCTAATACCACTCGTGTTGAGATTAGACATGGTAAATCCTTGCATATTAGTTAAGATTTGGACTCATCTCAGCAAGAGCAGCTTGTGAATTTGTTGCAAAACCATCTTAGTGCCTTTGCTTGGGGCTACGAACATATGAAGGGTATCCCTCCTGAAACTTGTACACATCACATCTATATTCAGGAAGGAACCCGACCTGTCCGACAACCCCAAAGGTGAATGAATCCATCTCTAAGAGATATTGTGAAGGAATAAGTACATAAACTCTTAGATGCCGGTTTTATCTATCCTATTTTCGACAGTTAGTGGGTCTCTCTATTAGTACTAGTACCGAAGAAATATGGAAGATGGCGTATATGTATTGATTATCGAGAATTGAATAAAGCCACTCTTAAGGATTACTTCCCTCTCCCTTTCATTAATCAGGTGCTTGATACCCTTGCAGGAAAGAAATATTTCTCCTTTTTGGATGGCTTCAGTGGTATAACCAGATACAGATTGCACCCAAAGATCAGGATAAAACTACTTTAAATGTCCATAGGGGACATTTTCTTATAAAGTGCTTTCCTTTGGTTTATGTAATGCCCGACTACCTTCCAAAGGGCAGTCCTGGCCATTTTTTCTGATCTGGAATTTGTAGAAATTTATATGGATGGCTTTTCTGTGTTTGGTGATTCTTTTCAGGAAGCTCTCAAAAATCTGGAGAAATTACTTCTTCATTTTTAGGAAGCCCATCTCGCTTTGAGTGACAAGAAATGTAGACTAATGTGCAAAGTGGGAGTGGTGCTTGGCCATTTTATTTCTGACAAAGGTATCCAAGTTGATCCAGCAAAGTTTGAAATCATTTTTCATCTTCCTGCACCAAAAACTCAAAGGGAAGTAAGAGGTTTTTTAGGACATGCTGGTTACTATAGAAGATTCATTGAAAATTTTTCGAAGATAGCTGCTCCTCTTTTCCAACTTCTAGCTAAGGATAGTGAATTTTCTTGGCCCACGGCTTGCCAACAGTCTTTTGAAACATTGAAGGAAAAGTTGGTACAGGCACCAGTTTTGCGATGTCCAAACTGGTCCCTGCCTTTTCACATTTCCTCTGATGCTTCAGATTTGGCTATTCGCGCAGCTTTAGGACAATAGGAAAATAAACAATCCTATGCTATTTATTATATTATTAAAAATTTGTCTTCCGCTGAATTGAATTATACAGTTACAGGGAAAGATTTTTTAGCTATTATTTTTGCAATTAATAAGTTCAAGCACTATATTACAGTATATGAAGTATTTGCACATACTAATCATTCCGCGATTAAATATTTGATGAAAAAACCATTGAGAAGCAGTAGAGTGACTAGGTGGTTACTATTGTTACAGGAGTTTAATGTTACTATTGTTGATAGACTAGGGAAATCTAACGTTGTAGCAGATTTTCTTTCTAGATTAGGTAATCCTAGTGAAGAAACTCCTGTTAATGATGATTTTCTAGACGGACATATTTTTGCTATGTCTACAGATTCTCCGTGGTTTGCTGACATTGCTAATTACTTGGTCAATGGAAAAACACCACCTCACTTTTTGTTGGGAAAAATACTGAGAGGGAGGGGTGAATCAGTATTTAGTGCAGACAATCAAACTTTTACTTTTTCCTTTCTAAAAACCCATACTCTACTTTACTGAAGGCAACTAGCGTATATACGCAGATATCCTTTACAGAACTCGCGTATGTCCAGAGATCTAATTATGTGTTTGAATCTTAACTCAGATCATTGCATTATTCATTCATCAGATATTTCAGAAATAGTAAACAGGTGCAGACAGAACATAATAATCATCACACATATGCAACACACATGAACACCAGGATTTTTAGGTGGAAACCCAATTCGGGAGAAAACCACCGCTGTCGTTGTTTCAGCCTTCAAAATTTATTATTAAGAAAACTTTTTACAGTCATGTACTGGTGCAGACTCAAACCAGCATGCAGGCACCCACCTGAAAAAGGCTACAACATTCTCTCGTTTACCGGCCTATCCTGGAAGGGAGCTACAACCCCCTGCTCTCATTTACCAGCCTCTCCTGGAAGGGAGCTACGACCCCTTGAACTCGTTTACCAGCCTCTCCTGGAAGGGAGCTACAACCCCCTGACTGAAGGCTTCGACCCTCAGCACCACTGCAGACCACGTTTCATCAATTTTCAAACTGGATCAAACAGCTTCAACACAACCCTTCACTTATCAACAATCATACCTTGCTCATTGCTTCAATCAGAATAGTGAGACCACTGTAACCAGAATATCAGATATAACCCAGACTTCAGAATAGATATGCAGAAACACATTCAACCTTCAGCAACCATTAGATCAGAAATCATACGCGCTTTTATTTAATCAGACCCGCGTATATACGCGCTTTCCAGAAGACAAACCCGCGTATACTTCAGTACATTTTCCAAAGAAAACCCTAACTGCGCATACGCGCTTTTCTTTCCACATACCCGCGTATACACGCGCTTTTCATGAAACGAACCTGCGTATAGATCTATAAAAGATAAAATTTGCAGTACAGACCAGATCTATAAACTTACCCAGATTTCTTCAATCTCTTCAACAGGATTGCACCAGGTCTTCTTCACTTCTTTTCAGATCATCCTTGACATTCACCATTTCTAGATCTAGAGATCTTGAGCCTTCATCATGTTCATAGGTGCATCATAGATTCAGATCTATCAATTAGGAACATGGTTCAACGATACATATATACTTCAGAGTGAAGTATTCATCAAGCCCAGACACATGCACACCCTTGCACAATGAATTTCTTCTCCTTATATAGGGTTACCCTTTATCAATACCATGAGCCAAAACCACATAACTTCCAATGGTATTCCTGGACAGGATCTCATAGACAATCCAGCGCTTAATACAATGGGTCAAAACAATGGTATTTACCCCTTGTTTTACATATTTAGAGCGCATTTGAGCATACGCGACTTGTGACGTTAATTCCCGCGTGCATACGCTACTTCGCCTAGACAAACCTACGTATGCCTTGAGACACACACTTTTCATCAATGTTCTGGCACATACTGAAATTCCTTTCATCATTACCTTCTGTACTGATTGTAGATACATCAGATTTACATTATTTAGCAAGCTCATCAAGTCAAGAACAACTTCTTCAAGTAGGTTGCCATCATCTTCATCAAGTGGGTTGCCATCAAGGACAACACTCTGCATCATATTGCCAACAATATCTCCCTTTGGACTTGATGGCAACCACGATGGTGTTTGATCACCATAACAGATAGATACATTAATCACAACCATTATTCATGATATTATCCCCTGATTCAAACACCATGTCACTCTCCCCCTTTGACATCAAGGGAAAAGGGCAGATCAAAACCAACACAAGGTTTTTCTCCTCATGTAGACATAAGATCTCTGCAGATCTGATGTGCACTGAAGTTGCCATGCTCCCCCTAAGTTTATGCTGAATCTTCAAACATATTTTTCAATGAAGTACATGACTTTATGACCTTCCTATCACCAAGACTCATAGTTACATCAAAGATCCAACCAAGTGGATTTACATATGTGACTAAAATAACCAACCAAGTGGGTTTACACATTTTAACAAGTCCTTACATGACTGAATATTACAATTTACATCATGGGTCTCAACATGACCTTTTCATAAAATTACAAGTATGAATTTTCACAACCAAAACCAAAAAGACCTCAAGAGAGAGATCAAGTTTCAGAACCATCATAATGCCAACAATTCATTATTCTCAGCCAGGCTAATGCTCCCCCTGAAACTGTGAATCCTTTCCATATGACCAAAAATCCTCCTTAGCTTGAGTAACCTGAACACTTTCAACAGCCAATAATCAAGGCATCTTCACCCAATATCAGCGAATGAAACAGAAATATAAGAGCTGAAACATCACCAGAGAAGCCATACAACATAAGAGATACCAAACAACACCATATCTTGTGCTAAATAATGCTGACCCAGAAACTTTGTCAGCAACCACCCATACGCGGTTTTCTGTGTATGAACTCGCGTATATACGCGACTGTCTTTCATGAAACCCGCGTATCCAATTTAATCTTCTGAAATTAAGCAGATCTGATCTTCTGAGAGGCAGAGACCATTCCCAGCTTCTGTCTGAGATATTCGAATGCTTCCCTGGGCAGAGGTTTGGTAAATATATCAGCAACTTGTTCTTTGGAGGGAACATACTCCAACTTCACCTTTTGTTCAGGCACTTGTTCACGTAAGAAGGGATACTTGATGGGAATGTGCCCAGTGTGGGCCCTGCTGGGATTAATTGAAACGTAGCACTTGTATTATCACATGCAGAGTGGAATATAACATTTGATTTGAATGTCTTGTAAGGTTTGCATCATCCAGAGAAGTTGAGTGCAACATGATGCGACAGCCACATATTCTGCTTCTGTTGTAGATAAGGCAATAGAGCTTTGCTTCTTGCTGAACCAAGATACCAACCGGGGCCCCATATAGAATGCACCACCACTTGTGCTTTTCCGATCATCAAAATTTCTAGCCCAATCTGCATCAGTGTAAGCATGAAGAGTAAGATTAGCATTCTTTGGATACCATAGTCCAAAGTCTTGAGTTCCTTGTAGATATTTGAATATTCTTCATTACTTCCAAAAATGATATCATCAACATATACAACCACAATCAATAGTTTATCATTTTCAGTTTTTGTGTATAGGTTGCTATCAACAGACCCCTTTGAAAATCCTTGTTGATGAAGATATTTATCAAGACGATAATACCATGCCCTTGGAGCTTGTTTGAGACCATATAGAGCCTTTTTAAGTCTACAAACAAGATTTTCATCATTTCCCAAAATGAATCCTTCTGGTTGTTCTATATAAACTTCTTCTTCTAGATCACCATTGAGGAAAGAAGATTTGACATCCATTTGATAAACTTTGATTTGTTGAAAACTTGAAAAAGCAAGAAACATTCTTATGGATTCAAGTCTAGCTACAGGAGCAAAAGTTTCTTCAAAGTCTATACCTTCTTGTTGAGTATACCCTTTGCAAACCAGTCTAGCTTTGTTTCTTATAACGTCCCCATTCTCATTTAGCTTGTTCTTGAATATCCATTTGGTTCCAATGAAATTTTTATCATGTGGTCTTGGTACCAATTCCCAAGTGTGGTTCTTTTCAATTTGATCAAGTTCTTCATTCATGGCCTGAATCCAACATTCATCTTTTCTAGCTTGATTGACATTGTGTGGTTCAATCGTGGATAGAAATGCCAGATAGCTAGGAGATCCCACAAGAGTCCTCCTTGTTTGTACACCCGATTCCTTGTCTCCCAAAATTTGAGATTCAGGATGATTCTTTTGAACATATCTGGATGGAGCCTTTCCAGATAAATCATCTTCAGGTTCTTCATTGGATCCACTGTCTATATCATTTCTATTTGATGTAGAAGGAAAAAAGTCACCATCATCTTCTTCTGTTGTTTGTCTTTCTTCTTTAGGGACTGCATGAGACTCATCAATAACAACATCAATACATTAAACAATCTTTCGAAGCCTTTTATTGTAACATTTGTATGCCCTGCTTGTAGATGAGTAACCAAGAAGTATTCCTTCATCTGATCTAGGTTCAAACTTGCCAATATTTTCATCATTATTTTTGATAAAGCATTTACTTCCAAAAACTCTAAAATGTTTCACAGAGAGAGAATTACCATACCAGAGTTCATATGAAGTTTTGTCACTATTTACCCGAACATGTGCCTTGTTAAGAATATTTTCTGCTATGTGAGTTGCTTCTCCCCAAAAAATGTCAGGTGTTCCGGAATCATCAAGCATAGCTCTAGCCATTTGTTGAATTGTTCTATTCATTCTTTCTGCTACGCCATTTTGCTGTGGAGTGCCTGCTACAGAAAACTGTCTTTTTATGCCATGTTGTTCAAAAAATTCAAAGAATTCATTTGATCTATATTCTCCTCCCCGATCAGATCTAAGACACTTGATTTTTAGATCTAATTCATTTTCAACCAGTGCTTTGAAGATCTGAAATTTTTCAAATGCTTCATCTTTGTGTTTGATCAACCCAATCCAACACATTCTAGAGAAATCATCAATGACTAAGATATAGTATTCTTCACCACGTGGTGAATTTTTCCTCATAGGTCCACATATGTCAGTATGAATGAGTTCAAGAGGCTTACTTGACGATCCTTCCTTGGCATTGAATTGCACTCTGGTCTGCTTACCGAATTGACAAGATTTGCATATGATACTTTCAGGTAGAGAAATATTGGGAAGACCACGAACAGCATTAAGTTTTCTTGATTTTTTGATTTGAGAGAAGCTTAGATGCCCCAACCTTCTATGCCATAGCCAGTTTTCTGAATATTTACTCAAGTAACATTGTTCTTTGCAATTCTTCAATACATACAGGTTGCTTGGAGTTCTTTTTCCTTTTATAATTGTTTTACTTCTATCAAGATCACGAACCACACATTCTTTTGAACTAAAGACAACTTCAGTTCCTTGATCACACATTTGACTTACACTTAACAGATTATGCCTTAATCCATCCACATACATGACATAATTAGCCTTCACCTTTTCTTTTAGAAACACAGACCCTTTTCCTTTAATTACAGCAAGAGTATCATTTCCAAAAGTAACTTTCCTTTCCTTTTCTAGAGCACTATATGCACGAAGTTTGTGTTTATCACCTGTCATGTGTCTCGAGCATCCACTATCAATGTACCATTGATTTTCTTCACCTTCCGCAAATAACGCTATGCCACAATTTTCAACCTGTGATTCCTTCTTTTTCCATATTTTGGATTTTGAAGGAAGATGCTCTTTTGGCTGAACTTTGCTCCTGCATTCAGATTCTTCATGCCCATAGTTATTGCAATAAGCACATTCAACTTCATTTAGAAGGGGAGAAAATTTGTTATAGGTATTCTTCTTTGTTTCAATATCAACCCTTTTCTTTCTTGCTTCTCTTTTCATGATGGTTTTATATGCAACACATTGAGCAGCTTTATGGCCAAAATTGTGACATGAGAAACATTGTCCATTGAAGAAGAAATTTATGCGATCATGAAATCTTTTACTTGAATTTACCTGTTGATTGGGGCTTATTTGAAAGATATTCCTGTTAGTGTTCCTTGCATTAAGATGATCATGCTTTACCTGTAAAGATTCTTTATTCCCTTGCTGAGTGGCAGAATTTTGTAAACCAGCTGTAACTACTTTTAGATAATTTGGTGCTGAAGCTTGAGAAGATTCTCCAATATATCCAAGACCTGTCTTTATAAGAGGAGAACTTTGTACCTTGATAATCTCATCTAAGGTTTCAGATCCTTTAGCAAATCTGAAATTCAAAGTCTTTGATTTCTCAAATTCTTTTCTTACACTTACCACTTCACATTCTAATTTCTCATTGTGTTTCTTTGCCTCTTCAACCTGCTTTTCCAGAGTCTCGATGGTTATTTTCCTTTCTTCTAAGAGAATTTTATATTCTTCTAAGAGAATTATGCTTTGTTCTAAGCGTATTTTGAGTTGATTGTTCTCTTCAAGAAAATCATTGTCCTCTAGAGCATCCACAAAAGTATCATTTTCTTCTTTAGATTCAAAAGCCATGAGAAGTCTAAGATCTTGTTCACATTCTTCCTCACTATCATATACCCCATCACTGTCATCATGAGTATAGTAACTTCTTCTAGTGCTAGACCGGTTCTTATTTCTAGCTACTTCCTTTCCTTTTGCAGGTGTTTCTTTGTGAGGAGACTTAGCAGCATAATGACCAACTCTTCCACAATTAAAACATTTGAAAGGAAGCTTACCTCTAAACCGTCCTGTACCAAGTTGAAGTTTCTTTACAAAATTTGCCTCATCTTCTTCCGAAATATATCCTGATCCTTCTACTTCTTGTAATTCTTTCCCTTTTGTAGAAGCTCTAAAAACAGCTTCTTTGACTTCATATGGTCCTCCTCTTCTCATTTCATATGCAGTCAGTATGCCATGAAGTTGCACCACAGTAAGATTTTGAAGATCCTATTTTTCTTCAACAGCAGAGACTTTCGATTCAAATTTTGTCATTAGCGATCTCAAAATTTTCTCAACCAAAGTAGTTTCGGTTATTGTTTCTCCCAGATTTTTCATACAATTTACAACATCATCAAGATGTAAAAAGAAATTGGCAATACTCTCATCACTGTGCATCTTTAAATTTTCATATTCAATTCTGAGAGTTTGGAGTTTTGCACTTTTTACCTTTTCATCACCGTCATAACTCAGAATGATTTTATCCCATATTTCTTTTGCTGTATTCTGCTGCATGACCTTGACAAATTCTGATTTTGTTAGACTTCCTGTTATAGCATTGACCGCTTTTGCATTTGACTCATAGTTCTTCGTTTCAGTTGGATCTGTTGGTGTAGCAGCTGGATATTGATATCCTTGTTCAAAAATGGCCCATACATTTGCTCCCATAGACTGAAGAAAGGATCTCATCCTGATTTTCCAGAAGATTAAATTGCTTCCATTGAAGAGCGGAGGCTTGATAGATGTTGTTCCTTCTTGATAGCTCATCTTGCTTGATCTTCCTTCTAGCGGCTAAGCTTTTTTAGAAGGACCTGATTTGATACCAATTGTTGGGAAAAATACTGAGAGGGGGGGCTGAATCAGTATTTAGTGCAGACAATCAAACTTTTACTTTTTCCTTTCTAAAACCCCATACGCTACTTTACTGAAGGCAACCAGCGTATATACGCGGATATCCTTTACAGAACTCGCGTATGTCTAGAGATCTAATTATGTGTTTGAATCTTAACTCAGATCATTGCTTTATTCATTCATCAGATATTTCAAAAACAGTAAACAGGTGCAGACAGAATAGAATAATCATCACACATATGAAACACACATGAACACCAGGATTTTTAGGTGGAAATCCAATTCGGGAGAAAACCACCGCTGCCGTCATTTCAGCCTTCAAAATTTATTATTAAGAAAACTTCTTATAATCATGTACTGGTGCAAACTCAAACCAGCACGCAGGCACCCACCTGCAGAAGGCTACAACCTTCTCTCGTTTACCAGCCTATCCTGGAAGGGAGCTACAACCCCCTGCTCTCGTTTACCACCCTCTCCTGGAAGGGAGCTACGACCCCCTGAACTCGTTTACCAGCCTCTCCTGGAAGGGAGCTACAACCCCCTGACTGAAGGCTTCGACCCTCAGCACCACTGCAGACCACGTTTCATCAATTTTCAAACTGGATCAAACAGCTTCAACATAACCCTTCACTTATCAACAATCATACCTTGCTCATTGCTTCAAACAGAACAGTGAGACCACTGTAACCAGAATATCAGATATAACCCAGACTTCAGAATAGATATGCAGAAACACATTCAACCTTCAACAACCATTAGATCAGAAATCATACGCGCTTTTATTTAATCAGACCCGCGTATATACGCGCTTTCCAGAAGACGAACCCGCGTATACTTCAGTGCATTTTCCAAGAAAAAACCCTAACTGTGCATACGCGCTTTTCCTTCCATAGACCCGCGTATACACGCGCTTTTCATGAAACGAACCTGCGTATAGATCTATAAAAGATAAACTTTGCAGTACAGACCAGATCTATGAACTTACCCAGATTTCTTCAATCTCTTCAATAGGATTGCGCCAGGTCTTCTTCACTTCTTTTCAGATCATCCTTGACATTCACCATTTCTAGATCTAGAGATCTTGAGCCTTCATCATGTTCATAGGTGCATCATAGATTCAGATCTATCAATTAGGAACAGGGTTCAACCATACATATATACTTCAGAGTGAAGTATTCATCAAAGCCCAGACACATGCACACCCTTGCACAATGAATTTCTTCTCCTTATATAGGGTTACCCTTTATCAATACCATGAGCCAAAACCACATAACTTCCAATGGTATTCCTGGACGGGATCTCATAGACAATCCAACGCTTAATACAATGGGTCAAAACCATGGTATTTACCCCTTGTTTTACATATTTAGAGCGCATTTGAGCATACGCGACTTGTGACGTTAATTCCCGCGTGCATACGCTACTTCGCCTAGACAAACCCGCATATGCCTTGAGACACACACTTTTCATCAATGTTCTGGCACATACTGAAATTCCTTTCATCATTACCTTCTGTACTAATTGTAGATACATCAGATTTACATTATTTAGCAAGCTCATCAAGTCAAGAACAACTTCTTCAAGTAGGTTGCCATCATATTCATCAAGTGGGTTGCCATCAAGGACAACACTCTGCATCATATTGCCAACACTTTTTTGCTCATGAAAAGTAGAATATTATTCAGAAAAGTGCTGCATATTCCTAGATTCAAGGAGATCTATTTTACACTGTTCCAGATCTGATTATCCATAGATGTGTAAGAGAGGAAGTGTTTGACATATTGAAATCTGCTCATGATGAACCTTGTGGAGGCCACTTCGCTGATAAGCGGACAACATATAAAGTATTACATGATCATTACTTTTTTCCTTCCTTGTTTAAGGATGAAATTTTTTTTGTTAGGCGATGTGATAGCTGTCAATGAATGGGCCAGCCTAATCAAACCGATGAAATGCCTTTATGCCCCCAACTTATGATTGAGCCATTTGAAAAATGGGTTATTGATTTTATAGGGCCAATAAATCTAACATCCTTAAGTAAAAAGCATATTTTTGTTTGTACAGATTTCGTTACAAAATGGATAGAAGCTAAAGCTATTTCTTTTGCTACAGAAAAAAGTTGTTGTTTATTTTCTTTTTTCTGAAATCTTTACTAGATTCAGTGTGCATAAAGAAATTTTTTCTGACAATGGTCCACAGTTTATTTCTAATCTGGTACAGGGTGTGATGGAGCAATACAATATCCGGCACAGTAAATCCATGCCATATAACCCGCAAGAAAATGGCCAGGTGGAATCTACAAACAAAGTGATCATGTCCATTCTTACAAAGACAATCAATATGCATCAGAAATATTGGGATGAAAGATTACCAGAAGCTTTGTGGGCATACAGAACCACTTGGAGAAATAGCACGGGACATACACCATGTGAGCTGGTATATGGAAAACAGGTTCTGTTACCAATTGAATTCCAGATCAAAACTTTCAGAACTATAGTTTAGCTAGGGCTAGATCTCTCTGAGGCACAACAAAAACGTCTTCTCCAATTAAATGAGTTAGATGAATTTCGCAGAGATGTTGTTCATCAAAACATCCTAATTCAACAACAACAAAAAATGTGGCATGACAAGACTATTCAGAAAAATAAGTTCCAACCAGGTGATTGGGTATTCTTTTATGATTCTAGATTTAAAATTTTTAAAGGGAAGTTCCATACACATTGGATGGGACCTTATGAAGTGATCCGAGTATTCGAGAATGGAGTGGTAGAAGTTAAAACTATTGATGGGCAAGATTTAGTATTCTTGGTAAATGGGCATAGATTAAAGAAGTATTTTCAGCCACTTGCCAAGAAATATTTTACACAGCAAGTCCAACAAAAATTCAGGACAATAGTGGTAAATGGTAATACCAACCTTTTGAAAACATGAATTATTCTTCTTCTCAAAGAAATAATAATAATAATAATAAATTTAATAAAAAAGTAAAGAAAAAATATTTTCTTGTAATTGTGAAAATCAGTTCGCTGACATGATTGCAAAAGGGTCAACCTGAAAACCATCTTGCTAGCAAGAAGATCAAAAATTTATAATAAAAAGAGAATGTTTCTTGATCTTTAGATATGCTAGCAACCACCGAGTAAAAACAGGTTCAACAAACCTTTATACATTGGGGTAATTAGCTTGGATATTTTTATTCAAGTAACACTTAATTCTCGCTGCAGTTATTTTTTCTTGCACCAGTGCAGGCAGACCTTCCAGAAAATTTTCTACCTTTCTTCATATCCCATTTCATAATATTCTCTAATTTTTATTCTTTAAATCCAAAAATGATTAACCTTCCCACATTCTTCTGAATTTAGCCTACCCGTTTCGCAAAAATCCCACTTTACCCTTGAATTTTTTCCCTATCCCACTTCTTTTTATCCCTCTTGTGGTACTATTCCTAGAATCGCTGTAACAAAATTCCTTCCCATTCTGAAATTTTCCCCTTTCCAACTTCTTTGTTCCCTCATGAATTCATTGCAGGATCTCATACACAAAGAGAAAAAATATGCTCTGAAACATCAAGAAAGGGCAAAGCAAATTTTCAGTATCAGTTGAGGAAGCTAAGTTACAAGTCCAGCCTATATTTTACTTAAATTCTCTATTCTTTTTTCATAAAATATGCTTGCAATAGTGCAAGCATATCATCTTATATAATAATACAAGTATAATGGTACCAGTAAAACAGCATAGTAAGCGGTGTAAACAGATCGGTGCAAGCATGCACCTTGACAAGAGCAGAGTACAATTTGTTCTTTTCATGAGCATATGTCATAGGAACTGGTCATCATAAAATTTTACAAGCAACATTTTTCACTTATTTGATGAGTACTTATGCTATCATATTAACTAGGAGAAAATTATTTAAAGTACAAAGTGTTTTTAGTTAAGAATCATGATCATTTTTTAATAAATGCTAAAGTTTTTTGAATTATGGAGGAATGCGTAAATGTTTAACCGTTGCTTGGATATAATTACCCTTTCCGCCATGATCCTAAACGTGCTTCACTTATAATAATTACCTCACTTATCCGTTAAAAACGCCGTCGCAAGTACCAATCCCTCATGATTCTAAACATACCACGCATCTACGACTATTTTGGTGGGATGGATCAGTGATAAGATAGAAGGGATGGTGGATGGTTGATCCCTATCTATAAAGAGCCAAATTTTCGGTATTGCATGAATTTTTTTTTTACTGTTCATAACTGTTAAAGCAGAGATGTTGCCTATTAGATGTGAATCTTCGTCCCTTAGTGAGGTAGATCAGACCGTCGAGTTTCGCAATAGTCTTGCACTATTGCGAGACTCGGGATTTCTTCCATTTTTGCAAAAAATTGATGGGCACAGTAGTGAAGTGGCCCTACAGTTTGCAAATATTTTTAAAAACAGTCGTGTAAATATTGGGCCCCTGAAATTTAGAGTCATGAAAAAATCGATAGCAACAAGCTTGCAAAACACTGGTGTGCAGTAATTTAAAAATTAGAATCTCAAGAGGAAGCGCTGGCAGCATTTCGTTGTTGATAAGGACATGAAGGTAGACTAGAAGAAATGAGTTCTTCACAGCGCCCTACTGGGACAATGGCGGGACCGCCTTTTCATTCTCCAGAAATTCGTAACTTGTGAGGGGAGGCACTCCCTCACCTTTGTGAATCATTTCAGGATGCTGCAACACTTTGAACTCGATCGGCATGTCCAGTGGAGGATGGATTTCACTTATTTTTTGCTTAAGAGTTTATAAAAGATGGCCAAGACTGTGCAGGACACACGGGCGGACGAGGCCGATAACAAATTATATCACCACGGCTTGATCAAAATATTGGTCCAGAAACAATTGGAAATTAAGGGCATGACCTGGAAAGAGTTGTTGAAGCATCTAGATAAAAAGCACTATGTAGGAAAGAAGACGGCTACTAAAAATAAAATAGAGACCCCCGCCAGCACAAGCAAAGGTCCAAGTGTAAAGAGAAGTCCTTCTTGCACCAGTGCAAGAAGGAAACGACCTGGGAAATTATCAGAAGAAAAGGGCCCATCTCCAAAGAAACAGAAGACAACAGGTACACCTATTTAAGAAACTCTTCTGATGCCCCCAGTGCATGAATAGACCCCCAAAGAAGATGATTTGTTTTCCGTCCTTGCGAACGTAGCAAAATATATGGAAATTGAAGATGACACTCTGTTGGCCGACTTTATTAAGGCCCAGAAAAAGAATGAAGAACCTGGTGTAGAACCACAGTCCCCAAAGAACATTAAATCTCCACCTACACCAGTGCAAGAAGAACCAGAAGAGAAAGAAGAAGAAGAAGAACCGGAAGAAATAGAAGAAGAAGAAGAACCAGAAAAAGTGTAGGAATAATAAGAACCAGAAGAATTAGAAGAAGAAGAAGAACTGGAAAAGAAAGAAGAAGAAGAAGAACCGGAAGAAATAGAAGAAGAAGAAGAACTAGAAGAAATACAATAAGAAATAGGAGAATAAGAAGAACCGAAAAAAGTACAGGAAGAAGAAGAACCGGAAGAATTAGAAGAAGAAGAAGAACCGGAAAAGCAAGAAGAAGAAGAAGAACCAGAAGAAGTACAAGAAGAAGAAGAACCAGAGGAGGAAGAAGTGTTTACTGAAACCCCAAGGGATATTGAGGTCCCTGAAGAAAACACATCCCCTGTTGAGATAGAAAAGGAAGAAGGCTCGGTAGCTTCTATTGCTCGGATAGTCGAGCTAGAGCTTCAAGTGCAGAACTTAGAGCAGCTTGTAGCTAAAGCGCAGGAGGAAAAAGAACAGAATAAAGAATAATTCACGGCGGAGATACAGAAGAAGAAAGGAGAAGTTAGGGTATGGAAGTACCATGATTCACAATGTTTCAGACGACTTAAAAAGGTGACGAATAAATTCAAGAACAACAAAAAGAAGTCTGAAACATTGCATACTGATGATAGTATGCCTGAGCAGAAGTGAGCTAGAACGCTCAAAATTTTGAAGGTTTTTTGCAGAGGTAAATATTTGTGTGAGGACACACAATAGCTTAGGGATGGGAGGATGTTAGCTCCCTAATTTTCTCTCTTTTTATCATTTTCCCCTTCCTAAATCATAACCATTTACCTCTGTTTCACCTCCTTTATGCACCCTCATCTTGCACCAGTCCAATCACGATAATGCATTTCGTATAAACCTTCATTCTTCATGTTTTAATTCAATTTAGCATTAATTAAATATTTATTACATGATTTCTTACTTTTAAATCACTTTTGTAACTTATCAATATCTCCAAAGGTTATTTGATGGTTAGAGTGCTTACCGTGACTGCTGATCTTAGTGCAGGATCAGATCTTGCACCATTTCCAGCACAACAAATCTTCGCGGCATATCCGAACTTTCTCGATCACCGCCTCGTCTTGAGCCACTTCAGCCACAATAGCAAATGATTGAAAGGAAACAAAAACTAATCCGTGAAGGGCAAAAGCTGGTTAGCTACAGCCAGTTTTTCAAAACAGTCTTATCTTGAAGGCTGAGACTAAATTCTGCATTTTTTTATGAATCAGTTGAACGATCTGTTTTGGCCTTTGGCCAAGAAATCTATATAATGTAAAGTGTAAATAGGACTTGGGGGGAGAAATTTGGAGCAGATTTTTTAGAGCGAAGTTGATAGGCGGTAATCGGTCTTTTGTTATCGCCCGAATCTAGGTTGGAAATTGTATCAACGCATGTATTCACCTCAATGAATTAATAAAAAGGTTTTTCTGCCTCATGTTTCAGAGATTATGTTTTTGTTTTTAAGCTGATGAAATAACTGGTTTACTGAGCAGTGTTTTAATTTAAAAAGGGAAACACGCTGGTTGGCTAGGGCTCAATGAACCCAACACGTTTACCCTATTTTTTCTTTTCTGTAATGTGTGCTTAAATTATGAAAGTGTGATTTATTTTTCAGCACATGTATTCCTATCTTATTGAAAACGGATCCATCATGTTAAGTAGTTACATTTTCTTTCCCTGCAATTTACTTTCCTGCACTTGATTTTAGATTGCCTTTCATCCACCTCGTACAAGCAGGGGGAACAAACCTACACCAGTGCACGTTGGTGTGATAATTCCTTTTCCTGCAATTCTGTTTATTTGGTTTTCCACCGCCTGGTACAAACATGAGAAATGACCCTGCACCAGTGCATGTTGGTGTGATGCAGCAAGTTTTCTTAATCTACTTTCCACAATTTGCTTTCTTTCTTTAAATTCTTATCACCAGATAAATGATTGTTTCTTTACTTATACATTTTGTTAAGATCATAAACATTCACTTTTATGTGTGTAATTTGATTCGATAGTAAACTAGCACTTGCAATAATTGAACACTTGTTTTAAGGATTAAAAGCTAAGTGTAGGAAGCTCTAATCTGGTACAAGAACCAGTTTCTTGCCATAAGATCTGAGTTCTCTGAACCTTGAAATGTTCGAGACCTTGTATGAATTAAAAATCCTTCAGTAAAGACACTATTTATGCCTTATACATAAATCTCTGATCCTGCACTAGTGCAAGCACTAGTGTAGGACAGATTAATGCAAGAAGGAAATCTCTAAGGAAGCAGGTTTAAGTGCCCATCTAATGAGATTTCTAAAGTGTCTCTGCTAAGGGAAAACACACACTCAGTAGATTAAACAACCATTATTAAGAGTGATTTCCTTTTTATCTTTATTTCTCTCTTGCAAATGCATACTTTCTCGTTCCAGTCTTAGATTATTTTTGATGGTTCAAGTTTCCTTCTTCTCTTTTGATTTGATTCTGCAATATTTCCTTTAAATAAAGTATGGATTTACATTAGAAATATTCATACCATCTCTAGCATTGCCTATTCTTTGTCTCTAAGTTTATGAATCCCTCGGGTTGAAAAATTAAGTGTTGAGGAGTTTGCTTAAGTGTAATTCCTGCACCCAACAGAGGGTTTATGCAAAAATAAATGAGAAATAACAGATCTGGAGTTCACAATCATCCAATGGCTAAGAAAAATGGAGATATATTCATTTTGATACAAAATGAGAATAACCCGACAAGGGCTCCATGAAAGTACAAGTATAAAACGATAGATCTGCAGGTCTAGATCTAGAAAACACAGTTATATTGTAGCTCTATATATATGTAGTTGAAATGTACAATAAATAGAAGAAGAGACTTTATACAATATTCTTGGGAGAAGGGTTGGCCCTTTCCACAAAGGACAAGCTCAAGATCAAGGGTCTTGAACCTGAAACTTCTATGCTCAGAAAAATGACTCAGTTCCTGCAAAGGAACACATTGTAGGAGATGAAAAGCACATTGGCCACATGCCAAGATCTGAAATGAAGATCAAAGACTCCCGCACTGATCTCCCAGAGAAATAAACGCTTCCTCCTATGAAATACAAGCTCTAGAAGTGGTGTTGTGGTGCTTCGACTGCAACACCCTGCAACATAACCCAACTCTCAACATAACCCAACATTTAGGTATCGAAGCAATATATATATCAATCCTGAAATCATAGATATATCAATACATATCAACAAAAGTATGCACAAAGTCTAAACAGAACAAGGAGTCACATTCAATTAACACCTCTTATCCTTTATTATTTTCAAGCCTTGGAGAAGCTTATGGCAGCAAGAAGGTGGTGGGATGGCCACTTATTGTACTATGTTTTGAGGCAGCAAGAAGAACAACAACAATGGTCTCAATGGAGGGACTATTGTCACAATCCAATACATCATATGACACTTAGTCCATGTTTCTTTTGGAGCATATATGGTGATGGCACTTTATTCACTATATGCATGGAAGATTAGGCAAGAAGGTTCCCTAGAATCAATGAAGGGAATCATGAGGTTCCAAGTGTCTTTTGGCTTCATGAGTACTATATTATTGCAGCCCAGGATCAAAAACTCCATATTTATCATAAATGGAGGGAGAGACATCGTAAGTTGAACATTCTTACCTCTCATTTCCAGCCATGTAGCCCCTATACATTGCATAAGGAGGGGATTGGTGATTTTTTCCATGAGCTACTTAGGATGGCTCACTTTGTTTGGATGATAGCATGGAGATTGGAGTGTCTCATGGGGGATTAATCACCCACCATTTATCATCTCTCATGCCTTGAGAATACCAATGGACTGCATATGTTTCTTTCTATGTATCTCCCACTTCTTCATGATGACAGCTATTTGGGTTATTCACCAAAGGCATACTTGTATTCTTGGGAGGAGACAAATCCATTGGAGATTTTGCAAAGTCCTTGTGAGTTTCTTGAGGAAAAGAAACATTTTAAAGGGGAGGACTGTAATATTCCCAATTAGCCTCAAGCTAATTGGAATATTAAATTTTTCTTTACTTTTCTATTCATGAATAAATGTAAAAGGGAGGAACATAAAAACTCTTAAAACCAGTAATAAATCAATGCCCCATGTGAACAAGGCTACATCTGGGCTACTTTAATAAAACACCCTTATGTGTGAAAGGGGTTGAGACTTTTGACTGGGTCAACAATACCAAAACAACATTTTTTTCCAAATTCAATGAACCTCCTAGATGCCCAACACAGTTTTAGATGGAGGCCACAAATGTGAAAGGAGCTAAATCATTGAGATGGTTTAGGGTTTTGCAAGATCTCATTCTTATAAAAGGAAGAGGAGGAAAAAAAGAGAAGGGTTGTTGATGACCATTATTTCTAAAGAATATGTCTATTTAGAAATTTCTCATTCTCTTGTCTGTTTAGCAGAGAATACTGTTGTTTAGCACAAGGATCTCCTGTTTAGGAATCCTTCTCTTTCCTTGAGTAGCTCTTGGAAGAGACTTGTACTTATTGACCACTATCAGGCTTAAGGCCAAGCTTCTACTTGCAGCTACAACTCATATATTGTTGAGGGTTTGGTGGTCTTTGTAAGCTGTATCAAGTGGAGGCTAGATCTACTCAGATTTAGGCCAATCTAGTGCCCCTTTTCAGTGGGAGAGGTTTCTATCCCATTGGAAAGAGTGTTCTAGATCATTTGAGCTTCAGATCTACATCTTGGCATCAAGCCAAATAGTTCTTCAAGCCTAAAATTCAATCCATCTTATAGTACTATCTTATCTGCAAAGAGGAAAGTTGCAGGGTGATTTGGAAAAGTTTGAGTGATCTCTGGTGTTGGGGATCTGCCCTTCACTATGGTGATCCATGGATTTCTGTTCTTATCCATGTCATATTCAGATCTGATCTGAATACTCGTATATATTCTTCATAAATTCTGAATAGATCTGTAGATCTGTTACATAGAATCTCAAATCTACTCCATGTGCTTCATAATTTGCTGAAATCCCCAAGGGGAATGTAAAGTAGAGATGTTATAGTGTATGGATCTGTCATGGATCTGACTGTTCATGCATTATTTTACTCTAGATCGGATATGTAATCTGCTGCTACAGTACACTCAATAAAATAATTTTGTCAAGACTTTGCAGTCAATTCTATGTGTTGCAGCACCTCATTCTTGAGGGTTTCTTCATCAAAGTCTTCCATTTTTCTACATGTTTTGAGCAATAAAACTCTAGATCTGATGTTTGAATCATATTTTATCATAAATCATCTTTAAAAGGCAATGTGCATGCTTCAGAAACTTTATATTTAGTCAAGTCATGGGATTTCAATGGTTTTAAGCCATACCAGGACCGGGAGATCTGTTTAACTAAGAAAAATTGATTTGTTTTCAGATATTTTCTCGGTGTGAGTCCAAAATTACAGATTCTAAGGGATCCCAGTGTTATTTTTCACTATTATCACGTAAATCTCTGAAAATAATGTTTTTAGGGCATAAATAGCTGCTTTTCCCCACTTTTGGCTGATATAATAGATCATATTTTTTGGTGTTGTACATGTAATTGATGGCTATGTGTTTCAAACATATTTTATGAGTTATTTCTCATTGCTATTCCAAAATTGTGTTCAAGTATTGCTGCATCCTTATCTGGGAATATTACAGTGGTATCAAAGCAATAGATATATCAATCCTGAAAGCTGAATGTGACTCATCCCCATCCCAAATAGGGAAATTCTACAAAAATGAGAATATCTGAAGATATTCTAAAGTTGGAGCTTCAGGAAATCATGAACATAGTAGTGTAAATCAACTCATAAGATGTAAACGAACATTTAACTAGCAGATGAATGATCAGTAGCACAAATATGACCTATACAATCCTTCCAAAGTGGGGAAATGCAACAATTGAGGGAATAAAAAGGTTATCTTCAGAAAATAATGCTATATCTATGAGAAATGGGACTTGGATCCCTTAGAATATAATTCATACAACTTGTATCCAGAATTGGAGCTGAAACAAATCCCTCTAGCCAACATAAACAGATCTCCCCAAGCAAATATGACTCAAATAAGCCCAAACCCCATGACTTTGCTTAATAGAAATTACTGAAGAATGAAACAACATTATTTTAATGAGGGTTTATGCAACATATAATGATAAACAATATATCTGGAGTCTACAATCATCGAATGGCTGAGAAAATGGAGATTCCTTCCTTTTTATACGGAATAAGAATAACCCGGTAAGGGTTTCAAGAAAGTACAATGTATAAAAGAGAAGATCTGTAGATCTAGATCTGGAAAACGCAGTTATACTACAACTCTGTATAAATATAGTTGGAATGTATAAAGAACAGAAGAAGAATGAAATACAAAGCCTTCAGGGAGAAGGTTTGGCCCCTCCTCTAAGAAATAAGCTCACAAGCAAGGGTTCTGTTATAGCCCAAATCTACCTTAGGCTGAAGGAAGGCGGGATTCAGGGTAACACCAAACCACGCTCAGTTTGGTAGCTAGCCCTACCAGAACAGGAGAGGGCTCTCTCCAGGTCAATCTCAGGAAAAATGTATCAATAGGGCTTGAGATGACTGAAATGAGTGCTAATTTTAGGCTAGGTATATTAATCAAGGAGTTTGGAATGATTTTTTGGGGTTTTTTGTTGGAAAAAGGGAAAGGCAATTTTGGGCTTGGGGATGAGGCCAAATTCTTGCAGAGTTCAAGTTGGGGTAGGGAAGTCAATGGATTTAATGCCTTAGATTCAATGAATGGATAGAAAAGACTGCTGAGGAGCTGAAGAGGGCAATAAGGTGCAAGGATCCTCTTCAAACAGAGTAAAACATATAAAACTAAACAAAAGTTTAAGGCAGAGCACCAGCAAACTAATGAATTCTACCTTAGTTACTCATTTGTTTAATTCTGAAGAAAAGAGAAGGGAAATGGCATACATATAACATTAATGAAACTTACAGATACATGGAGAAAAACATCATCAAAACTCAGAGCCACAAGGATCCCAGCAAGTGCTGCAAAACCCTGGTCTTTCCTTTGCCAAAAACGCTGAAATGAATATACAATGAGGTGCCAAACTATTCCCAAGAATCCAACCCTGAAAATGTCTCAGAAAATACATGATATAGACCATCCTAACCCCTTCCCATTCCTCTAGGAGTTGATCTCATCCTTCTAGGAGATGTTTCAACCAATTCTAAACATGGAACTGAAATCTAGGCAGCCAAACAACTTGCCTCTATATGCTAGGAAACTGATCCATTCACTTACTTTTCACTTTTTAGTGAATGAATCCTCTAGAAAAAGTAAATATGAGCCAAAATTACATCATAATCATAAAATTACATCAATATAGATCAGTAGTTACATCAAAAAGTGAAACTAGTCGAAACTGGGCGAATATCTGAGCTGAGGAGTCAAAACTGGGCCAAAATCCTCTATGCGCCGCGCCCAAAAACGCAGTGCGTCGCGCCACTTTCAGCCTGTTTTTGAGGCACTTCCTGAAGTCCAAATTGAGCTCATGATAGCACGTTGGAAAGCCCTGTCTGTCTGCTATCCAACCCAAGTGGAATGTTTCAATTTGGAGTTCATTTTCCCCTCCCAAAATTCAATCTCCCAAGACTGGTTCCTGCTGGTGCAAAAGGTGGCAGAAAGGCCATTTTTGGAGTGTTTTTGACCCTTAAGACCATCCAGAACTTGATGAAATCTCTCAGCCACTCCTGAGGATGCATAATTTATCATAAAAAACCCAAAAACATCAATTTTTCCTCCAGAAGATGTTCCAAGCATAAGCGCGCGTCGAGTGACGCGACGCGTCGAGCAGAAAAACCTGTTTTGCAACAAAAATTTCAAAAATGACAAAATTTTCTCCAAATTTGCTGAAATTTGGATTCAATGTCTCCCATTATGTCCCATGCTCAGCCAAGGAAGCTTCGGCCAAGATTTGGAGTGGATTAGGCCTTTTTCGTCGTTTTAGTGCTCTTCTCAACCTCGCCTTCAGGATCTTCATCCTAGCTCTGCAAACGTGTGTGCGGGCCCAATAGTGGTTCTTCATATGTATGAGCATGTCTTTGTTCCTATTGGCCTTCACCAATAGTTTCTCAAGATGAATTTTTACTCTCGTAAGGCAAGTCTCCCGCTCAAACGGTGTCATGTCACCTGGTCTCTTTCGGGCCAATTCACAGTATTCACGGATTTGCCGCAACTCTATGAGTGTCTGATGATCCTCTAATTGTTTATTCCGCTGATCCAAGTAATTTATAACCCACTGAGATCTCTACAATTTCTCGGTCAGTGTGTCGATCTCAGCTTTCTGCTCCTGGATGACTTCTTTCAGCTTTGAGCTGGGAGAGCTCGAATCAACATCGATCAATATAAGATCAGTATCTTGGCCTCCTGAGGGGCCTTCATCGTGCATAGGCTTCTTGCCTCTGTCCTGTACCTGTGATGATGTAGAATGCGAGACCCCTTCCATGCCATGTGGAGATAGTACTCGCGCTGCTGTCGAAGGTAACGAGACCCCTTCTACCTCTGGTGGAGATAGTACTCGCCGTGCTTCTACAAATAAGGCTTTGGTACCTCTCTGATAGGTAACACACACTGGAACACTGATAGGATCTGTCTCAGGAACCTCAAACTGATGTGAAGGCTCACCTGCATCGTGAAAAATCTCTGGAGGAGGCTGAGGGGCTGTAAAGAAGTCATGGGAAATGAACTCCTCCCATGCAATGCCCTGCAATCCAAGCTGATGTACCACAATCATCTTGATGAGCGCATAATGATAAATTTTGTTATGCTACTGCTCTGGAGTATTCTTCAGCACAAGGGTAGTCATCCGCTATATGTTTTGGCACATGAAGTATGGAATATTCATCAGTCTCACTCTCGTGAAATGCATCAAAAGTCTGATGTGATATGCATAAAGGCGTGAGAACCGGCCCTCATAGCTGAAGTATCTGATGATGAGCTTCATTAATGGCACATAGGACTCCTTCAAGAATCTGAAAGGAAACACCCTGCTGAGCTGCCTCAAATAACCAGGCCTGATGTAAGGTTCATAATATGCTCTATCCAGCTGTTGTCTCTTATTCCACTCCTCACCTATGTTTGGTATCCCGGTTGCCTCAGAAATGGTTTCTGGTGTCAAGGTGAAATTCACTCCAGCAAGGTTTACATGACCATCACACAAATGTAGGACAAATAAGCGAACCAACTCTTGATGATGCTGAATCTGAGCAATCATCTCACAATACTAAAAACATGAATGTTGCTGAAAGCATGCCATTGCAAACGGGCAAGCCTGCAATTGAGTCAAGGAAGTGGGCTCTTCTCTGACGTGCCTGCCACTTTTATGAGACTTCCTCGGTACATTAAGCTCGGTTGTTGAATCACTGTCCTGCTCATATTCTTTCTCATATGATGAATTTGTTTCTGACATGGTGCTTTGCAATGTGTATAACAAGTATATGCTGATATATATGTGGTGAAAACAAGAGTTTGTATTTCAATACCCAATGTGCCAAGTATGTAATGAGAGATTGTGAGGAAATATTACAGTGGGTATAATGGACTGTCAAGTGAAATTTGAGTGCGAGGACAGTCACTTGACTGCTTGGGGGACTTCGGGATTTGGGGATTTTATAAGTGATATGGGAGTGGGAGGGCTAATAGGGTTTAGTAATAGGGAAAATTGGTACAAGGGATATGATTGTTTTGGGACAGAGGGAAGAGGAAAGGACTATGATAACAGTATGAAAGTGATGGGAACACGAATGAAAAATGGAGTGGGAGTGTTCAGCACCAATAGTCAAATTTCAACACTTCATTTCAAACCCTAAGGGAGCAGATTTTGGTATAGACATAGGGTTTATATTTCACCGATCAAACCCCTCATATTTTTCCTCCAAACACACCAAGCACGACTTAAAATCGATGGGCAAGAGTTTCAACTTACTTGGAGCAGGAAAAACTTGATTCGATTTAGTTTTTTGATGAAAATTTGATGAATTTAAGCCTGTCGGCTCTGTGTACCGCGCGCACACCCAGTGCGCCGAGTCGGCTCTGTGTGTCGCGCCAGAGCAAATTAAAACAGTCAGAATGGGTTCAATGCGCCGCGTCTTGTGGATGCGTCGCGCCTTCCCCCAATGCATCGCGCGCACTTCTAAACACAGTCTTGGCTTTCAAATTTACAGCTTCGCCCTCTCACCACTAAACTTCGACTTTCCTTGATGTCTTGGATGAAAATGGCATTGATACACATAGAAATATCTATATAAAGTCATGGCTTTGATTTTTGCTTTGTAAAGACCCATTTTGTAATGTTTTGGCTTTGGCATTTCTTCACTTTAATACAAGTCTGTTCTTCAAGTTTCCTGTTTGATTTTTGGTTGAATTGATGGCTTTCTTGGTTGATTTTTGCATGGATGGTGGCATTTTGACTTCGAAAAAGGATGACCAGAGGCTGCATTCGAAATAATTCATGGCGGAAAACTTTAAAAATACATATTTATTACAACAATTAATTTGACGATTTCTTTTTCAAAATAGAGTTTTGAAGAAGAAACATCCTTGAGCATTGCTAATGATGAAAATTTTGAAATGAAAACTTATTGAAGACATCCTCATGGCCTGTGGGCATTATTTGACATTCTGAAAACCAAAGCCTAGACCTAATGACTGAAATGACTCTTTTTGACCACAACACTATCTATGACTGTAAATGAATGAAATCAACTTTAATGAATTTCGATAAATTTTGACCAACCCAGTAGGTACAAAAATGAGGGAAACTAGTGAAGAGACCCTTTCGTCAGATGATGACATGCCCCCTAACGGAATGAAAATGAATGAGCAGAATGAGACACCTAAAAATGAAATGAAATAAGAGAAATGATCTCTGATGGAGGGATGTAAAGACCGACTCTAACATTGGCTCCAATGGGGATGGTAGCTCCTGGGAGGTGCCAAGAACTACAAATCTCTAGGAGAGATAGACAGTGCCTTCGTCCATTGGGCTATGGAATCCATTATTTTGACAAAGCAACTCAAGAATTTTGACTGAATTTATTTGACTGAAACTTTGAATCAGACTGACTCAATTTTTAAAACAGAAATGACTGAACCAAACCGACTAGACAGACTCAAATCGAAACTAAAATCCTTCTTCAGAATTATAGCCTTCACTTCGGGCCCCAAACTGAAGAAAAGACCACAGTGCACACTTGCAATGAAATTGAAATAAATGATATGTACAATGACAATGTGATCAGTAGAAAACATCTTAGAAATGGTACCGCTTGAGCAACCGACCATTGACCGGCCCTCCTGGATAGTCTTCACTGTTCATCTCCTTCAAAAGAAAGGCGTTCTGACCTCGATATGCTGCAATCTTAAGTGGACCTTTCCAGAGATTTTCAAACTTACCGTGTTTACCTTTGTCCTCATTCCTAGCATCCCACTTCAGCACTACTTCCTCCAATTGGAATTTATCCGCCTTCGCTTTCCTGTCATAGATTTTCTTGATTCTCTCCTGCAACTTAAATGTGTTCTGGAAAACCTCTTCTCTCATTTGCTGCAAATGAATCATCTGATTTATTCTTCTCTGCATATGACTTATTTCACTGCCAGCTTCCTAAAGAAGCTTGACCACCGGAACAACAAGAGAGGTAGGAAACACTGTATCCACTCTATAAACCAACTCAAAGGGGGACATACCAATGGACTTCTTTTGACTCACCCGATCAACCCATAGCGCATTGACCAGCTTCTTATGCCAACTCTTCTTATTTATGTCCAGCAACTTTTTAATGATGTTGACTAAAGATTTATTAGAAGATTCTGCCAAACCGTTGCCTTGCAGATGATAGGTGGTTGAATGCCCCAAAATGATTTTATACTTGGCACAAAACTCAATCATCTTTCTTGATTTAAAAGCTGCTGCATTATCAGTGATCAATTTATTCGGGCAACCAAAACGAGACAAAATGGTGTTCTCAAGGAAAGAAATGATTATCGAATCGGTAGCCTGTCTAGTGGGAACTGCTTCGATCCATTTCGTGAAGTAATCAGTTGCTATTAGGATCCATATATGTTGTCCTGAAGAAGGAGGATGGATCTCCCCAATGAAATCCAAACCCCACTGCTGAAAAGGGGCGCTTACCTCAATAGGTTTAAGCGGCAAAGGCTGTAATTTCTGTCTTCCTTCGAAAATCTGGCACTCATGACAGCCTTTGACTGTTTTATACACATCAGCAAACAATGTCGGCCAATATTATCCCACTCTCAAAATTTTATTGGCTGTTGTTTTCCAAAAAAGGTGACCCCCGCAGTCTCCTTTATGGAAATCCTCCATTACCTTCTTCGCTTCTTCCTCCACCAAAAAAATTAACAAAACACCACCCGGATCTTTCCAATAAAGTGCAGAATTCAAAATACAAAATTTTGCAACTTTTAGTTTCAGAGTTCTACCTTTATTTCTAGTCATGCCAGGCGGTGATGACAAATTTTGAAGAAGATACACGATATCTGAATACCATGGGGAAGCAACAAAAATTTCCGATACCTGAAGTGGCGAATTCTCCTCATCCTCATCAGACATAGCAGCAATCAGATTTATGTCTAGCGCATGAAAATTTGATTCAGCCATAAGCTTCGCCAGCCCCTGTCCCTTGATAAGCTTCGTGGGCCTTATCTCCACATCATACTCCAGCAAAGCTGCAATCCACTTGCCTCGTCTTCCTTCCGGATCAGTTTGTACTAAAACATCTTTCACGGTAGCGTTAGGAACATAAGCCAAAATATGAGAATGAAAAATGTATACCCGAAAATCCTTTAATGCTTTTACCAGTGCCAGAGCTTGCTTCTCAATGATGTTGTACTTCAAGGCTGCGTCTCTTATAGTTTGACTGAAAAAAGCTATTGGCTTCTCATGCTCATCTCTTTTCTGCATTAACACAGCTGCCATGGTATGCTCTGAAGCAAAGGAAAACAAGATAAAGTCTTGGGTGCAATCCGCGCTGATTAACACCGAAGCTGAAGATAGTGCCAACTTCACCAAATTAAATGACTTTACCACCTCTTCAGTCCACTTCACTTGGCTGTCCTTTTTCAACATATTTGTTATCTCTCTTAGATGTTCAGCAAGGTTAGGGACAAAGCGGCGTAAAAAGTTCATCTTACCATTAAAAGGTTGAATCTCCTTCTTGTTCCTGGGAGGGTCAATTTGCTGAATTGCTTCAACACATGCTGGATCAATACGAATGCCATCTTTTGAAATAATGTTACCAAGTAATTTTCCCTCATCCATGGCAAACAAGCTCTTTTTAGGATTAAGCGAGACACCATATTTTCTGCACTTTTGAAAAACAACTTTCAAGTGATACATATGCTCTTCATCTGAATTGGAAAAAACCATCAAATCATCAAGGTATATAACAAGGAAAACATCTTTCTCATTCGCAAAAGCCATGTCCATTGCCCGCTAGAAATTCGCACTAGCATTCTTCAAACCGAATGGCATCTTGGCATAGTGGAAAGTTCCCCACGGAGTGGTGAACGCTGTTTTGTCTCGGTCGTCCTCATGGACCAAAATTTGGTTATATCCAGAATAACCAGCAAGTAGTGACATGCGAGATGCTCCAACTACTCGTTGCAGTATATGATCCATTTTGGGCAATGGATAATTGTCCTTCAATGACACCTTGTTCAAATTTCTGAAATCAATACACAACCGAATCTCACCTGTCTTTTTCCACACTGGCACTAAATTGGAAATCCAATCAAAAAATATGATGGGAACAATGATTCCTGCTTTGTACAACCTGTTTACCTCCTTCTCAATCGATGGCAGCAACTTTGGGTTGATTCTTCTTAACTTCTGTCTGAAAGGCTTCTGATTAGGCTTGATTGGGATAGTGTGCTGAATTATATTGGTATCATACGTCTTTAAATCTGAGTAATCCCAAGCGAAAGCATCAGCAAATGAAGACAACAAACTCACATATTTTACTTTTACCTTTGGTGGCAATGATTTGGATAACTTCACCATCTTAGGGTCTTTAGCTGTTCCAATATTTACATCTTCAACTCCTTTTTCAGTCGGCCGTAAGGTTGGATTTTTAGCCACATCATCTTGATTGAAGAGCTCCTCTAAAGGTATCAAACCTTTAGGAATAACGTTATCTTTTAGCTGCAACACTTCCATTTGATTTAATTGCACGTCTGCTTCACCATCATTATTTTCTACATCAATTGAGGTATCTTTGAACTTACCTTTACTTTGCAGAAAATCATTAATCTCATCATCATCTTGGAAAACTTGCCAACATCTTTGATTATCCGGGACGGTAGGATGGTGTTTCACATGGATTTCGAACTTGTTACTTGAATTCATTGGGATATTCAAATTACTTGCTGCCTTAGCAAGTGCATCTGCAATTCCATTTTGAATGCGAGGAATACAAGTCAAAGTATAATCTGAAAACTGATTCAAAATATCAAGAACAACATTCCGGTAAGCACGCATTCGGGGATGTTTCGTTTGGTATTCACCCTTTACTTGCTTAATCACCAATTCGGAGTCGCCATAGACTGCAATTCTCTTAGCATTCAACTTTCTAAGAATTTTTAGGCCAGCAATCAGAGCTTCGTACTCAGCCTCATTGTTCAAACAATCGAATGCTAATTTGTAAGAACATACCCGTACATTTCTCGGTACCTTGTTTGGAGTGGAAAAATGATTGCGTACCAAAATACCAATTCCAGCACCATCATTTCCCACTGCACCATCGAAATCCATGGTCCATAGACCCTCTTCGTCATCTTCTAAGTGCTGAAATTGTGCTAGCTCTGTTTTTCTGCTTGTTGTCCACTATCTTTAGCTGATTGCTCAGCTGTGCTTTCCGGTTTTTGCCTTTATTTCTACAAAACTTCTCTGAAATTCTCGGTAATCTCTGGAATATCTTCTGCTTGAACTAACTGACTATCTACATCATTGAAACTATCAGCAAACAAAACAAAATACTCTAAATCTATATGTACATAATTAATCGGATGATTGACCGGTTTCTCCTTGGTTGTAATCATATACTTCATTTTTTGTTCCCGGTACAACTTTCTCATTTGAAAAAAAAAAGGAATAGTTGCATAGGAGAAATATAATTGTAATGTCCCTTTCAATTTTTCTCCCCAAGATCTGGAAAGCAACATACCAAACCTGGGAGGAATGTCTGCCACAACTACGTCCATCAAAACATTCTTTGTGGGAATCTGATCCAAACTAACAACCAAGTATTTAATGAGCCCAATACATCTCACTCTGCTAGAATCAAATGAATAAATATCATGGTACTTCCTAGTGATGTCTAAACCCAACTTCTCCATGATTTCCTTCGGCATGAGATTATGGGAAGCACCGGAATCGAACATGGCATTATGCAATACAAACTCATGCAATCGAAGACTGATATAAAAAGGAAGCACTTCGCTATCTGGAGACTCACCATCTAAAGCTGGTCCAAATATCAGTTCAGGTTGATCATCTTCAATATTCACCATATGAGACATGGGATCGAAATTCAAAATTCTAGAAACTTGACCTTTATAACTGTTGTTCTTCATTAGTTCAATCAAGGGAATGGATACCTTTAATTTATAAATCTCATTCTCCAAACTAAACGCTGAAGTATTTTCGATCTCTTTGGCTGGAACATATTTCTTTTCAACCTTCTCCCTCGATGTAATTGGCTGATTTGATTTTTCTGCTGATGATGACTTGGTGGCAGCGGGATCAACTATCTATTTTGCTTTCTTTTGTGCAACAGGTGAATCGTTTTTAGGTGCTAAAACTTCCTTCCTCTTTTAGATTGGATTGACAGGCACATCTCTGTTTCTAAGAGAATATTTCTTCTGCTGGGCTGACAAGGCATTCATATAACCTCTCTGATACTCATCCGACTCTTCCTCCAGAGCTGCATCATTGGCCAAGATAAAATCCTCATCTCTTTGTACTGCTGAGCTTTCTGCATACTCCTCACCTTCAATGATATAAATGGGCAAATCATCATGATTAAAGAAGTGATTTTCCTCCCCTACTACATCATCTTCATCATCTGAATCCTGACCAACAAAATTCTGCTGAAGAGGTGTCTTTACTTGCTGCTGGACTGCTGGTTCTTGTGTTCGCTATTCTCTTTGTTTAATCCTGAATTGGGGCTGCTGCTGACCACGGAAATTGGGATTTCGAATCTGCGGTTCAGGCTTATCAAGTGTGAGCCTTTCGAACATTTTTTCCACTTTACGAGGTAGCTGATCTGATGTAGATGTAGAAGCTTCTTCTTTTATTACAACTTTCCTCTCTTCTTTCAATCTAGCTCTCTTGTCATTCAAATTTGCCTCCACACTCACCGCAATTTTCTGAATGTCTTCTAAAGTGGGTGGATCTCTGTCTCGTAATGAATAGGCCATATCTAGATCAAAACCATCCATAAAATTTAACAAATATGACTTCTTAGAAGGCCTCAAATCATCAGGAATTGCATTATAAACCGCATTAAATCTGATAATATAGTCTTGGACGGACTCACCAGCATTGCGCTTGATATTGGTATATTCAGAAGTAATTTGAAGTGGATATTTCTTCATTTCCCACCGATCTAGAAACTGTCTCTGAAGCTCGTCTAATGTATTAATACTTCTGGGCTGCAAAGCTCTGAACCACTTACGTACCTCACCTCCAAAAGTTTGCACAAACAATCTCATGGTGACATTCTCTTCATCAATTTCATGAAGATCAAAGAAGTCTGTCATTCTATAAATATGCTGCTAAGCGGGCACACTTTGAGGAGTACCATCAAATAATGGGATTTTACTCTGATAATCAGCGGGCATGGGATCCAAGTTCTGGGGCAAGACAAGAGGTGCGAATCTAGTAGCCATTTCTCTTGGTGGATTTATGATCCGTCTTGGAGAAACGGGTGGAGTAGGAGTAGTAGATTTACGAGGCGTATGTGGTGGAGATGGAGGAGGAACTACTGCAGATTTCTGATCAGATATAGATGGTTGCACGGGAATGGTAGGAATGAAAGAAGGCTCGGCGTGAACATGTGAATCAGAAGCTGATGGAACAAGAGTTTCAGAAGCAGATTTGATAAACTCAGGAATATTCGTTGCCACAATAGAGTTTTGGATGTTCAAGATGTAACTATCAATGGATCTATTAGCTTTTTCAATCTCAAGATACTTGATAAAATCGGGATTTATGACAGTAGAACCAGTAGCACTTTCAGATTTAGTTTCAAACAATGACAACTTGAATTGATCATCAAACTCAATATCTTCAAGGAATTCAAATACAGTAGGGCATGAATGAGATTTAAACAAAGGAATCACGGGACTTTCTCGACGAAGGATTCTTGAAATCAGATTAGGATTCTCATACACTGGAGGCGGATCAGGATCGGTATTTTCTCTAGTATGTCTTTTGGAAGCCGGTGTGTTGATCTATTCAAAAATCAAAGGGACACAACTGATCTATTTCAGCCTATCAAATTCTAGACTCAATCACCCAAAAGTCCATAACGATGTAATATACTAGGGTAATTCACAAGTCAAGTGTCACATTCACAAGCTAAACCGGAGATTGACTGAAGCAGCGTTTATCTACTTCCGCTAATGCAAAGTAAAAGCATTTCGAAAGCTACCTGGCGTAACTTCAGACTCCGTCTATAACTTATGAAACAAATAACACCAACAAGCAAACCATCTTCTCCCCAGTATGGTCACCACTATGTTATTGCCTAAATCCACCTTAGGCTGAAGGAAGGCGGGATTCAGGGTAACACCAAACCACGCTCAGTCTGGTAGCTAGCCCTACCAGAACAGGAGAGGGCTCTCTCCGGGTAAATCTCAGGAAAAATGTATCAATAGGCCTTGAGATGACTGAAATGAGTGCTAATTTTAGGCTAGGTATATTAATCAAGGATTTTGGAATTATTTTTAGGGTTTTTTTGTTGGAAAAAGGGAAAGGCAGTTTTGGGCTTGGGGATGAGGCCAAATTCCTGCAGAGTTCAAGTTGGGGCAGGGAAAGCAATGGATTTGATATCTTAGATTAAATTAATGGATAGAAAATACTGCTGAGGAGATGAATAGGGAAATAAGGTGCAAGGATCCTCTTTAAACAGATGAAAACACATAAAACTAAACAAAAGTTTAAGGAAGAGCACCAACAAACTAATGAATTCTACCTTAGTTACTCATTTGTTTAATTCAGAAGAAAAGAGAAGGGAAATGGCATACATATAACATTAATGAAACTTATAGATACATGGAGAAAAACATCATCAAAAATCACAGCCATAAGGATCCCAACAAGTTCTGCAAAACTCTGGTCTTTCCTTTGCCAAAAAGCTGAAATGAATATACAATGAGGTGCCAAACTATTCCCAAAAGTCCAACCTTGAAAATGTCTCAAAAAATACAATATATAGACCATCCTAACCCCTTACCATGCCTCTAGTGGTTGAGCTCATCCTTCTAGGATCTTTTTCAACCAATTCTAAACATGGAACTGAAATCTAGGCAGCCAAACAACTTGCCTCTATATGCTAGGAAACTGATCCATTCACTTACTTTTCACTATTTAGTGAATGAATCCTATAGAAAAAGTAAATATGAGCCAAAATTACATCATAATCATCAAATTACATCAATATAGATCAATAGTTACATCAAAAAGTGAAACTAGTCAAAACTGGGTGAATTTCTGAGCTGAAGAGTCAAAACTGGGCCAAAATCCTTTATGCGTCGCGCCCAAAAATTCAATGCGTCGCTCCACTTTGAACCTATTTTTGAGGCACTTCCTGAAGTCCACATTGAGCTCATGATAGCTCGTTGGAAATCCATTTCTGTCTGCTATCCAACACAAGTGGAAATTTTCAATTTGGAGTTCATTTTCCCCTCCAAAACTTCAATATCCCAAGACTGGTTCCTGCTGGTGCAAAAGGTGGCAGAAAGGCCATTTTTGGAGTGTTTTTGACCCTTAAGACCATCCAGAACTTGATGAAATATCTCAGCCATTCCTGAGGATGCGTAATTTATCATACAAAACCCAAAAACATCAAGTTTTCCTCCAGAAGATGTTCCAAGCATAAGCACGCGTCGAGTGACACGACGCGTCGGGCAGAAAAACCTGTTTTGCAACAAAAATTTCAAAAATGACAAAATTTTCTCCAAATTTGCTGAAATTTGGAGTGAATTTCTCCCATGATGTCCCATGCTCAGCCAAGGAAGCTTCGGCCAAGATTTGGAGTGGATCAGGCCTTTTTCGCCGTTTCAGTGCTCTTCTCAACCTCGCCTTCACGATCTTCATCCTAGCTCTGCAAACGTGTGTGCGGGCCCAATAGTGGTTCTTCATATGTATGAGAATGTCTTTTTCCCTATTGGACTTCGCCAATAGTTTCTCAAGATGAATTTTTACTCTCGTAAGGCAAGTCTCCCGCTCAAACGGTGTCATGTCACCTGGTCTCTTTCGGGCCAATTCACGGTCTTCACGGATTTGCCACAACTCTATGAGTGTCTGCTGATCCTCCAATTGTTTATTCCGCTACTCCAAGTAATTTATAGCCCACTTAGCTCTCTGTAATTTCTCGGTTAGTGTGTCGATCTCATCTTTCTTCTCCTGGATGACTTCTTTCAGCTTTGAGCTGGGAGAGCTCGAATCAACATCGATCAATATAAAATCAGTATCTTGGCCTCCTGAGGGGTCCTCATCGTGCATAGGCTTCTAGCCTCTGTCATGTACCTGTGCTGATGTATAAGGCGAGACCCCTTCCACGCCATGTGGAGATAGTACTTGCGCTGCTGTCGAAGGTAACGAGACCCCTTCCACCTCTGGTGGAGATAGTACTCGTCGTGCTGCTGCAAATAAGGCTCTGGTACCTCTCTGATAGGTAACACACACTGGAACACTGATAGGCTCTGTCTCAGGAACCTCAAACTGATGTGAAGGCTCACCTGCATCGTGAACAATCTCTAGAGGAGGCTGAGGGGCTATAAAGAAGTCACGAGAAATGAACTCCTCCCATGCAATGCCCTGCAATCCAAGCTAATGTACCACAATCATCTTGATGAGCGCATAATGATAAATGATGTTATGCTGCTGCTCTGGAGTCTTCTTCTGCACAAGGATAGTCATCCGATCTATGTTTCGGCACATGAAGTATGGAATATTCATCAGTCTCACTCTCGTGAAATGCATCAAAAGTCTGATGTGATATGCATAAAGGCGTGAGAACCGGCCCTCACAGCTGAAGTATCTGATGATGAGCTTCATTAATGGCGCATAGGACTCCTTCAAGAATCTGAAAGGAAACACCCTGCTGAGCTGCCTCAAATAACCAGGCCTGATGTAAGGTTCATAATATGCTCTATCCAGCTGTTGTCTCTTATTCCACTCCTCACCTATGTTTGGTATCCCGGTTGCCTCAGAAATGGTTTCTGGTGTCAAGGTGAAATTCACTCCAGCAAGGTTTACATGACCATCACGCAAATGTAGGACAAATAAGCGAACCAACTCCTGATGATGCTAAATTTGAGCAATCATCTCACAATACTGAAAACATGAATGTTGCTGAAAGCATGCCATTGCAAGCGGGAAGGCTTGCAATTGAGTCAAGGAAGTGGGCTCTTCTCTGACGTGCCTGCCACTTTTATGAGACCTCCTCGGTACATTAAGCTCGGTGGTTGAATCATTTTCCTGCTCATATTCTTCCTCATATGATGAATTTTTTTCTGACATGGTGCTTTGCAATGTGTATAAAAAGTATATGCTGATATATATGTGGTGAAAAAAAGAGTTTGTCTTTCAATACCCAATGTGCCAAGTATGTAATGAGAGACTATGAGGAAATATTACAGTGGGTATAATGGACTGTCAAGTGAAATTTGAGTGCGAGGACAATCACTTGACTACTTGGGGGACTTCAGGATTTGGGGATTTTATAAGTGATATGGGAGTGGGAGGGCTAGTAGGGTTTAGTAATAGGGAAAATGGGTACAAGGGATATGATTGTTTTGGGACAGAGGGAAGAGGAAAGGACTGTGATAACAGTATGACAGTGATGGGAACACAAATGAACAATGGAGTGGGAGTGTTCATCACCAATAGTCAAATTTCAACACTTCATTTCAAACCCTAAGGGAGCAGATTTTGGTATAGACATAGGGTTTATATTTCACCGATCAAAACCCTCATATTTTTCCTCCAAACACACCAAGCACGACTTAAAATCGATGGGCAAGAGTTTCAACTTACTTGGAGCAGGAAAAATTTGAGTTGATTTAGTTTTTTGATGAAAATTTGATGAATTTAAGCCTGTCGGCTCTGTGCGCCACGTGCACACCCAGTGCGCCGCATCGGCTCTGTGCGCCATGCCAGAGAAAATTAACACAGTCAGAATGGGTTCAATGCTCCGCGTCTTGTGGATGCGCCGCGCCTTCCCCCAATGCGCCGTGCGCACTTCTAAACATAGTCTTGGCTTTCAAATTTACAGCTTCGCCCTCTCACCACTAAACTTTGACTTTCCTTGATTTCTTGGATGAAAATGGCATTGATACACATAGAAATATCTATATAAAGTCATGGATTTGATTTTTGCTTTGTAAAGACCCATTTTGTAATGTTTTGGCTTTGGCATTTCTTCACTTTAATACAAGTCTGTTCTTCAAGTTTCCTGTTTGATTTTTGGTTGAATTGATGGCTTTCTTGGTTGATTTTTGCAGGGATGGTGGCATTTTGACTTTGACAAAGGATGAAAATAGGCTGCATTCGAAATACTTCATGGAGGAAAACTTTAAAAATACATATTTATTACAACAATTAATTTGACGATTTCTTTTTCAAAACAGAGTTTTGAAGAAGAAACATCCTTGAGCATTGTTAATGATGAAAATCTTGAAATGAAAACTTATTGAAGACATCCTCATGGCCTGCGGGCATTATTTGACATTCTGAAGACCAAAGCCTAGACCTAATGACTGAAATGACTCTTTTTGACCACAAGACTATCTATGACTATAAATGACTGAAATCAACTTTAATGAATTTCGATAAATTTTGACCAACCCAGCAGGTACAAACATGAGGGAAACTAGTGAAGAGACCATTCCGTCAGATGATGGCATGCCCCCTAACGGAATGCAAATGAATGAGAAGAATGAGACACCTAAAAATGAAAAGCAATAAGAGAAATGATCTCTGACGGAGGGATGTAAAGACGGACTCTAACAAGTTCAAACCCTGCTACTGCAACATTGGGAAAAATGATGCAGTTCCTTCAGAGAACTATGTTGTAGGAGATGGAGACTGATTTGGCCACATGCGAAGATGTTCAGTATGCTCTGAAACCTCATATATATATCTTGCAAAGAAATGGAATCTCCCTCCTCTGAAAGATAAGCTCAGAAAGGGGTGTTGTGATCTCTCCACTGCAATACTCTGAAACAAATCATTTCCTGCTACAAGAATAATGTTGTAGCTGAAGGAGGATGCTTTTCCTCAAGCCTGAATGTGGAAAACTGAAGTAAAATGCTCCTCCAAGAGGCCTCTCAAGGAAGGAGAAGGAATCCCTAAGTAGGAATTACTTGTGCTAAACAACACTGTATACTCAACTCACGAACTGAAGAATGCTCAATAGTCTAAGCAGACCAAAATAAAAGCATCAAAGAATATTTCTTGGCTCAGCCTGTGAGATCCAGCTCTCTGAAGGAGAAAGATCAACATGATGGAGAGGATGAGATTATTCTCATCACTTTTCAGATCTAGAAAGGAACTCTCCAAGGAGGTTAAGTAGGTAGAAGAAGGAGAAGAGGAAGGACCATGCACTTCCCATTATCACAAAGAAGAAGACAAGAAGCATGGAGGACACTTGGATCACTTGATCCTAAGTGAATACCTTGTTGAGTACAAGTCTCAACTTAGAGCCTTCAAGGAGACTCTAGCTTTCCCACAGTTCATTCAACTGGAGGAAGGAAGGAGACCTTGCAGTAGTAGCTCCAACTTTAGAATATCTTAAGATATTCTCATTGTTTTAGATTTTACCTATTTTGGGATATTACAGTGGTATCAAAGCATGATCTTTGGCACAGCCTGTGAGTTCTAGATATCAGAAGGAGCAAGATCAGAATGATGGGGAGGATGATTTTATTCTCATCACTTTTCATACCCAGAAAGAACCTATCCCAGGAGGTCAAGCTGATGAAGGAGAAGAAATGCCAAGAAACTCCTAGAGGGTTTCAAGAAGAGGAAGGACCATGCACTTTCTATTATCATGAAGAAGAAGAAAAGAAGCATGGAAGATAATTGGAACATCAGATTCTAAGTGAATACCTTTTTGAGTACAACACTCAACCTAGAGCCTTAAAGGAGACTATAGCCTTCCCACAATTCATTCAACTAGAGGAAGAAAGGATACCTTGCAACACAATAAGAATGAAGGGAAATAGGTTTCTATTGTCTACTTTTGATGGATCATCTTTAGCAAGGACTTGGACAAGAAGACCTGCAACATTCTTCCTAATACATCCGGTGGTAGAAAGAGAAGCAGTAGAGATTGCAGTGCTACACATGAAGGGAAAAACAAGCACTTGGTGGTTCAATCACATAATTCATGCAAGAGTTTCTACTCTTGTAGATTTCACTCAGAGTGTGATCAAGAGATTTGATGAAGAACAATCAGAGAGGGAGGAGCCCTCACCACCTCTTGAGGAGACTTATATCAGCGCTGTCACAACCTTGGAAGAGCATCCTTCAACATCAGCAGTTGAGGGAGCCAACACAATGGAAGGAATAACTATTGCAACCATGAAAGGTGTTCCCAAAGGCCATCAGGGTATGATTACATTTCCACTCTCTATTATTGCAGAAAATCTTTTAGAAGATTGTGTAAATTTGTTGTTTTATGACCCAGGATCATCACTTACTACTAATTTAGAGTAGCAATATTGTATTGTGCTATCCAAGAGAAGCAGTAAAGAAATGAGAACCCATTCCTCATGGGAGCCTTCACATAACAGCTTCATTCAGGAAGCCATGGAGAAAGAGATGTCAAAGGGTAGACATCTTGAGATGAGAAAACTTTTCTCCTCTCTAAATGACACTCTCTCAATGAGCATGCCACAACTCAAAGAGATACTTCTACTTGCAGCATATCCAAGGTCTCTTTGGTTTTGGAAGGCCATGCATGAGGAGGAGGTCTCATCGGGAGATCCCATTGGAGGTGCACTTCAACATTTCATGAAGTGCAAAGTTATTCAAATATTTGAAGAGATTGGTGTCCTACCATGGGAGGATACCAAATATTTCTAGAATGAGATCCATCACCAACATTGGGATGAGTGGGTGACAGTATGGTTCAAGAGGTTTCCAAACCCCTTGCAGATCTATGATACAGGTAAGCAAGAAGCATGGCTGTGCTAGTTATTTGTGGGGGAGTATGGTCACTACCCAAAAATTTCTATTTCCTTATCTCATGCCTTAAGTCTCAATTATAGGATGCATAGGAAGAAGGCATGGTTGTTGTGGCTATTAAGAAGAGATTTTGGACATAATATGTCAGATCTTATGTCCATGTATTTACCTTGGTTTGAGATATGTCTCATATATTCACATGTATTTATGCTTGAGATGTATTGCATGTATGTACATTGTTTGGGAGGAAGGAAGACTTCCACTTGATGTATAAGGGATTTGGTTTGTACTGTGTTGATGAGACATTTCACATGTCCTTCATTGTATTATTGCTCCATGATTTTAATTTTGATAATGCAACGAGGAAGCAAGAGTCCTTGTTGCTGTGGTTACTTTTGGAAGAGGATTTTGAGGACTTGCCATGTGGGGAGGTAACTCATTTTGTATGGATGATTTCTTGGGGATGGAGTATCCACATGGGAAGGGTGTCTCCCAACACATTTAAGACTCCATGCCTTGAGAGCACCTCTAGACACCACATTGTCTCCTTGAGTACTTCACTCTCATGATGATGGCCATTTGGGATATTTCACCAAATGTTGACTTGTATGCTTGGGAGAGGCACTATGGAGTTCCATTGATGAGATGGCATCATGTTCCTTGGAGGAGTTCATCATATCATGATGCTACAGGAGGATGGAAGGAGACTCTCCACTTCTATCCTTGCAGTTTCTTGAGGACAAGAAACATGTGGGAGGGGAGGACTGTAATATTCCAAAATTAGCTTGCAGCTAATTGGAATATTAAATTTTTCCTTTATCACCTATGAGTTGAATAAATGGGTAAGGAGGCCCATGCATAATAAAAAAATGAATAAAACCCATCATAATGTGGAAGGAGATCATCACAATAGCTGGATTCTACACTTGTGTGTGTGAACAGGGGAAAATGGATGGGGACAAAGTCAAGTTTGATTAAGTCAACATGCATTCATGAAGAAGAGGATATCATCAATGTAACTAGTTTAGTGTGAACAAGGATCAGCATAGACAAACATTTGAGAGTTGGATTGAAGGCACTTGAGTGTGAAAAGGGATGAAGCAGATTGAAGAGGTCAACCTTGACCAAATCAAACAACGCAGTATGGAGGAGTGGCCTTGATGAAGATACAACGTAATTTTGGAGGGAGATTGCTCATGTGGAGTTGGAAAGTCTAATGGGTGGTGTTGGGTCTCAATCTAGTCTCCTAAACTGAGCTCATTTAATTGTCAACCAGGATTTGTAAACTGCTGAAGTGAAGTGTACCATATGTACCTAGGTGCTTGTTCCTTAATGCGTTGTAGGTGGTTTTGTGATGTTTTTGGTCTTTTGTGATGATTTGTGATGTTTTTGGTCTTTTGGTGTTTTATGTTCCCAATGAAACTGCTTAGAAAACTAATGGAGAGAAGTTGGTGGTCAAAACAGAGTTAAGCCTAATGTATGGAATGGAAAATGCAATGAAAAACACTGAAGCAAAATCTGAACTATGACTAAATAGAAGAAAAAGCTTGATAATGACTTCTTAGGCAAATGACACAAACTAAACTTGAGAAATGATCACTAAATATGCAAGTTCTCTAACTAGACAGTTAAACACTAATCTTATCATGATGCAACATTTTGTTCTAAGCTCATCTATTCCATGACTAATTCCTAGTTCTATTCTGCAATTTAATTGAATGTCTCAGAACCTATACTCAAAGAGTTATTGGTTTCTTGTTAAAAGTAGTTCTTTTGAGGAAGAGCTCTGTTTATAAAATGATGAGGAGATTGCAGAGATTTCAGACCTTATAGTGATGTTATCTTCTGTTCCTATGGTTATGGATCACTTGTAGTTTTCAGAACAAAAAGATGTTTGTAAATAATGAAGGTTGTCTTGTGAATCCTAACAACTAAAGTAATTTATTGTGCAAAGGATGACAATGTGAATATGAGATGTAAGTGCGATGAGTTAATCTAAGAATAAACCTAAGATGCTACTAAACTAGAAAAATGTTGAACTATAAGTCATCATCAAACTTGAAACAAAGTAACTGAACATGAATTAAATGCAAATGAAACTCCGGAGTTGTTCTAACTGTACTAACATGCATTAATCTATAAAGTTACACAATCTGTTTGTTCATCATTAGTGATATCTTGGAAGAGTTCCTTCTTTTGGAAGAGGTAGAACAATTCTGACTGTGTACTTGTATGCAATTGAAAGCAAATGAACTGAAAGCAAATGAAAAAAACTAAGTTATCACATCCATACCCTACTCGTCATTATGATGTCTTGGGCAAGCGTTTAAGAGCAAGATCAGAGATGATACTTAGTACACACACACAACTAAATCATTCATTATCATGGTCATGTCTTGAACTTCTTAAGGATGTATTGGAAGAATTTCTTCTTGTGGAAGAGTGATGAGAACAAGTGTAACTGTGATAGTGAATAGCAAAAACTACAACTAATTCCTACAGCACTATAGTTATTCATCATTCATTGTTATGATCTGTTGGAAGAATGTCTTCTTGTGGAAGAACTGGAATGAATATAACTACAGTATCTAGTTAAAACAAATACAAATTCAACTCCTATCCTACAATACCATAGTCATTAATCATTCATCATTTTAGTCTGTTGGAAGAGTGTCTTCTTATGGAAGAGCTAGAACGAATATGACTACAGTAGCTAATTAAAAACAAATACAAATTTAACTCCTATCCTACAATACCATAGTCATTAAACATTCATCATTTTAGTCTGTTGGAAGAGTGTCTTCTTATGGAAGAACTAGAATGAGTACGACTACAGTAGATAAAACAAAACAACTACTAATTCAAATGCAGAACGTAAAGACAACTAGGAAAAACTTATCTAGTTTACGCAAAGGAAATCCGTGCAAGGGGCAGGGGCCCTCTACCACTTGACGGCATTCAACTCCAAATTAAATCACGCCTTCAAGATAATTTTGTCTGCTCCATTAACGATGCAATAGTTTGAACATAATGCTCTGTGTCTTCAAAGACGTAACATAGAGTTTTCACAAAATCTAGCAGCAAATCTAACACAAAATTTCTAACTAAGCTCTCGGCCTACTCAAGAGTTTATAAAGTAAATGCAAGTAACAATAATTAAAATAATTTAGGAATGATGTCTTTCCTTATCCAAATCATTCTAGGAGTCTTTGAGGTGGCTGCGTGAAGGAGAAAAGACACCTGGACTGAGACAGTCCTAGTAGGAGTCTTCCTTCACAAATGTGTTCCCACGTGCATAACCGTACCCAGAATTCATTTCCTCTTCCATGATGAGCAACCAACCATGTAGGCACGACGTGGATCATGCCCATATGCGTTTTTCCTCAAGAGGCCACCTGGAACATACTCAAACATGAAGGTAGCTGCAGAATCGCCGGTTAGCTACGGAATGTCTGCATTCTGCAGCTAGTTCCGGTCAAAATGCTTAACAATGGCAACAATCAAAAAATTCAACAAGTCAGTCATGTAAACCATTCTAGAAGTAATTTTAACTATTTTTATTGATCAATTGGGTTTAAAATGGAAATGGACAAGGGAAAAATGAGGTAAAATGAGGTGAAGGAAAGCAAAAATTTGAGGCTCAACATACCCCCACTGCTGTCTCTTTGCATGTCCTCATGCAAATTATCCTATGAATTCAGAGGCTTCTGCAAGGACATCTAATCCCCTTCTTCTCCTTTGTCTGAAAGCTAGAGGCCTTCTGGGTTTCCTGATCACAAGTTCGAACCTGAGGTTTGTGAGTGCCCTGATTAACTTTTTGTTCCTCGTTTTCATCTTCTCATTGGTCCTCTCCACTTTGTCTATATGCAGGGATAAGGTTGAGTTCATATCAGTTTTGAGCTTGATTTGATCTTTGAGAATTTCATTCTCATTTTTTATGTGTCTATTCAACAATTCAAACTCATACCTATCCCTCCTTAATATATCAATTTCAGACAGTGGAGGACTGGGGGTTCTCTCTCTGCTTTCTGAAGCTGTCCTCTCTAAAGTTTCCACATAATCATAAATTTCCTGTTGAGCAGGATCAATTTTAGGGGTGCCTTCATAAAAATCTTCTTCATCATCCTCTTCAATGGGTGTTTCTTCATCTTCAATATTGATTACCCCTGTTTGTTTGATTGATGTTTTCTTCAGTTTTCCCTTTAATCTGTGACTTCTCCTAAGCTGAGAGGACCCCTCTCCTTTCTCTGTAGCAGATTCCTTGATTATCTTCTCTTCCTTAAGTTGCCTCTTGATTCGAGTCAACTTCTCAAAAATGACTTCTTCACTGCTTTCTTGAACTGGTTTGTCAATTTTACCTTTTGAAGTCCTCCATTTCCTACTTCTCTTTGTGGGTTGTGGTTCAGGTGATAGTTCTTTTGCTTCTTCAAAATGATTTCTTATTAAGAAATCATCCCATATATCATTTGTTTTAGATAGATGATGCTCAATCAAAATTTTGACCAACCCATGATGATACAGGGTTGTCTCTAAAAACTGAACTCTTCTCTGAACACGGGAAGCCATTTTCTTCAGACTTTGATGCAAGAAATATGGTAGATTTAAATCTTCTCCCAGAAAATGCATCATTAGTCTAATGTGGTAGACATAAAATGTCCCATATCTACCCTCACATGTAACAAATTTTTGTAAAAGAAGTAGTATGTTTCTCCATTTGCTTTTCAATGCTGTACTAGGAATTCCTTTCTTGAACACACTAACATCCATATTTGGTGATTTTAAAATTTGTTTCCAGGAGTCATTATGGAATTCCCTATTTTTAAACCATCTTTCTCCAGTTCTGGACAATCCTGTAGCCTCTGCAATAAAAACTTCAGTAACAGTAAACTTTACATCCCCTATTTCAACTTCGGTTCCTTGGAATGATCTGGCAAATGTTTTAGTGACTTCCTTATGGAAGCCATTAAATTTTTCCAGAAATTGAAGCCATCCTATTTGTTGTAACATTTCCTTGCATTGTGGGTAACCTTCTAAATATTTTGATCCCATAGGCTCAGTCCTTACGATAAAACCCATGATTTTTTTCAATATCAAATTAACACTCTTCTCTACCCACAAAACAATGGCTTTTTCTTTCGGATTAAAATGGCTTCAAGCTCTAAATGAAAATGGCTTCAATTCTTAGAATGACATACCTCTGTTTTATAGTGGCAACAACTTCAAAACCTTTGGCTGATATGCTTCTGTTTGATCATGAAAGCAATCTCAAATTTCGAACTGATATGTATCTGATAGGCAGTGAGAGATGGCTTCAGATTTCTTTTTGTGCAATACCTCTGGCTCTTAGTAGCAAACGGTTTCAGTTTTAATACTGCAATACCTCTGTCTTTGGTAACAGAAAGACTTCAATCACTGAAAAACACCTCTGTCTCTAGTAGCAAATGGTATGCTTCAAATTCAACATTACAACATCTCTGTCTCTGGTAACAACAGACTTCAAACTCAACCCTTGTCTCTGGTAACAAATGGTTTTCAAACTCAATCACTACCACACCTCTGTCTTTTGGTAACAACAGACTTTAAACTCTACACGGCCACAATTCTGTGTTGACAGTGAAAATGCTCCAAACTTCGTCCACAGTGATATGCTATCTGTCCACGGGAACAAGTGGATTTGAGTCCTCAGACTGTTATACTTCCAAATTTACCTCTTCTACTCTGCGTTTAAAATGCTCAATGATGTTCAAACTGATATCCTCTAGCTCTGCTCCTGATGATAATAATATCTCTGTCTTCGGAATGGAATACCGGCTACGGAATGAAGTTATGGTAAATGATCACGGCATAGAGTAGTGGAGTGAGGTGGAGGGATTGTATTAATGATTGAGGAGACGGCGGAGGATTTTACGACGGCAGGGGAAATCATCATCATTAAATAACTTGGTTAAGAGTCGTGGGAAATTCAAACGCTTTGGTCATTTCATCGCTTAAATGCTATCGGATATAAAATTTGAAATAGAAGATTTTAATACAAAGTCTGTAGAGGGTTTGTTTGGTGTTTGATCAATAAAAACAATTAAAACAACCTTTCGAATAATCCACAACTAAACTATGCTAAAATTTTATGAAATGCCATCGTAATTTAAATTTGTTACCTCTGCCCTTTATTTGATTTTTGTAGCCTTTATCTTCTCTGCTCATCTCTGGAGGGATCTTCATAATTTTCTTGATGCTTTTGATTCATGAATACACTGGGTCACTTTGTTGTAATTCTGATGTCTACTGATTGATGCTTTCAGGGTTTATAGCTGCGGAAAGACTGTCGGGCTGCAGAAAGGCTGATCAGCTGTAGAATGTCCACTGAGCTGCAGAATGTTCCTGTAGAACACTTTAATCATGAAAATGAAATGTTTTTGGAGTATGGGTGAAATGTTATGAAAATGGATGATGGATTATGATATGTATGAAGTGGATAATGGAATGAAATGGATTCAGTTCATGAAATGGAATGAAGGAACATAAGGACTGTACTGCAATTCATGACATATTTTATTCACTTGCAGCAAGATATCAAATTCTATGTTTTGACATGAAAATGAAGTGAATGGAAGATGGAGTGAAATGAATGAGATGTGGAATGGAGTGAAATATGAATGATGGATGAGATGAAGTATGGATGGATAAGTGAATGGAATGAGATGAAATGAATCATAAGTACTATGGAACTGAACTTATGATTTTTATAACAGTTGCTTAGAAACAAAAATGGGAAAAGTTAGAGTGTCAGAGAGACTCTGATTTTCACCCTATCTTTTCTGTATAAACATGCCAATCAGTGATTGGTTTTCATGTTTATACCTTTATTTTATTTTTATTTTTATTTTATTTTTCAAAAGAGAAATGCTTCAGAAAATTTAATCAAGTTGATGAAGAAGAGAGACTCTTCTTCATTAACTTCACATCATTGTCTTCTTGGAACTTCTTGAAAAACTCTTCTCTTGAGAGTGGCTTGTGGTATAGCTTCAGTCTATGACCATTCACAAGAAAAGTGACCTCCTCTTCATCTATAGTTCTAATTTTTACTGCCCCATTATCAAAAATTCGAACAATTTCATATGGCCCAAGCCAATGTGTCTGAAATTTCCCTTGAAAATCCTTGAATTTTGAATCAAACAAGAGAGCCCAGTCACCCTCTTTAAATTTCTTCTCCTTGATGTACTTGTCATGCCATCTGGCCCTTTGCTGTTGGACTAGACTTGTTTTCTGAACTGCATCTTGTCTGATCTCATCCAATTCATTAATTTGCTCCAGTCTATGCTTTTGTGCCTCCGTTAGATCAAGTCCTAGCTGAACTTCCATCTTGAATGTTTGAATTTGGAACTCTATGGGAAACAAAACTTGCTTTCCATAAACAAGCTCATAAGGAGTATGGCCTGTTGTGTTCCTCCATGTAGTTCTATAGGCCCACAAGGCTTCAGGAAGCCTATCTACCCAATCTCTTCTATGTAGATGAACAATCTTTGTTAGGATCCCTTCAATGACTTTATTAGTGGATTCCACTTGACCATTTGCTTGTGGATGATAAGGAGTAGATGTTCTATGTCTGATTTTGTAATTCTCCATCATTTGCTCCACTAACCTTGATGTAAATTGAGCTCCTTGATCTGTAACAATTTCCCTTGGGACACCAAAACGAGTGAAAATATCCTCAAAAAGAAAAGTAACTACAGATGATTCATTAGAAACAAGTAATGGTTTAGCTTCTACCCATTTAGTAACATAATCAGTGCAAACTAATATGTATTTATTTTGTCTTGATGGAGGACTAATAGGTCCTAAAAATCCAAAGCCCATTTTTCAAAAGGTTCAATGTGCACCTGAGGTTGTAATGGCATCTCACATGAAGGAGAAGGCTTCCCTACCCTTTGGCAACTGTCACACCTTTTTACATACTCCCTTGCATCTTTGAACAAGGATGGCCAATAATATCCTAAGTTAAGGATCTTATAGGCTGTCCTCTTATCTGCAAAGTGTCCGCCACAAGGTTCATCATGAAATGCCTTGAGAATTTCAGGCATCTCATCTTCACGAACACACCTTCTAATAATCAAATCTGGACCTGTCTTGTACAACTCATTAGCGACCCATGAATATCTTGCACTATCATTAATGATTTTTCTTTTATCCCTTGCATTCATAATTGAAGGAAACTTTCCTGAAACTAAATAATTAGCAATATCGGCAAACCATGGAGTTTGAGTAGAAACTGCAAAAAGATATTCATCAGGAAATTGATCTTCAACCGGAGTGTCATCTTTGATATTTTGAATTCTAGACAGGAAGTCAGCCACAGTGTTTTGTTTTTCAGGCCTATCTAGAATAGTAATGTTGAATTCTTGCAATAATAACAACCATCTTATAACTCTGCCATTAGTGATTGATTTATTCATTAAGTATCTAATGGCAGAATGATCAGTGTGAATAAAAGTTTCATAGCCTGTTATATAGTGTCTAAATTTGTTAATGGCATGAACAACAGCTAAAAACTCGTTTTCAGTTACAGTATAGTTTAACTCTGCGGGAGTCAAATTTTTACTGATATAATAGATGGCATAAGGAATTAAATCTTTCTGTCCCAATACTGCTCCTAGAGCTGTATCGGAAGCATCTGTCGAGATATGAAAAGGTAACTTCCAGTTAGGTCCCCTTAATATAGGTGCTTCAGAAATTTTGGTTTTCAGGGTTTCAAAAGCTAACTGGCAATCAGAAGTCCACTTAAATTCACAATCTTTGGTGAGTAATTTGAAAAGAGGAGATGTTATTTTGGTGAAGTTTTCTATAAATCTCCGATAATACCCTGTAAATCCTAGAAAACTTCTAACATCTCTTTGACAACTTGGAATGGATAGGTTAGAAATAACTTCAACTTTCGCATCATCAACTCTAATCCCATCCCCTGAAATGTGGTGCCCTAAAACAATACCTTCAGTGAACATCATAAAAAAAATTTCATGACTAAGTGAAAGGTTTGCTTCTTGACATCTTTTTAAGACCTTTTCCAAGTTTTCTAAAGCCTCTTCAAATGTATCCCCATAAACTGTAAAATCATCCACGTACACCTCTACACAGTCATGTATCAGATCAGAAAAAATTCCTAATACTGCCCTTTGGAATGTTGCAGGTGCATTGCATAACCAAAATGGCAATAATCGGTAGGCATAGGTACCCCAAGGACAAGTAAATGTGGTTTTATCTTGGTCTTCAAGTGCTACTTGGATTTTATTGTAACCACTAAACCCATCCAGGAATGAAAAGTACTTTTTACCTGCTAATGTATCTAATACTTGATCTATGAAAGGTAAGGGAAAATGGTCTTTAAGAGTAGCTTTATTCAGTTCTCGGTAGTCAACACACACCCTCCATTTTCCATTTTTCTTAGGTACAATTACTAAAGGGGAAACCCACTGACTATCTGAAATAGGATAAATGAAATTAACATTTAACAATTTTTGTAATTCTTCCTTGACAATTTCCCTAAGATTTGGATTCATCCGTCTTTGAGGTTGTCTAATTGGTTTGCAATTTGCCTCTATATAGATGTGATGAGTACAAGTCTTGGGACTTATTCCTTTCATGTCAGTGTATTCCCATGCATATGCAGAAGAATGTCTCTGTAATACTTTGACTAACTCTTCTTGTTGAGATTTTTCTAGGTTTTTGTTTATGTTCAAGGTTTTGCCTGGAAAAATTTCACTTGTAGAGCTGCCAAATTTGTCCATAGAATGAAGAGACATCTTTCTAGATGACAAGAACTCAATATTGGATCCCTCTTGAAATGATTCTTGTTTGTGTTCTGGAGAAGATTCAAAGTTTTCTAGAGTATTCAGAATTTGATTATCTTCACTAATTTCTGAAATTGTGAAGAGTGGTTGCAAATATTCTTCATCCTCTATCCATTGAGTGTCATATAGATCTGTAATTGTCCTAGCTGGAGGATATAAAGTGAATTTCTTTGTTGAACTTCCATCAGAAATATACATATCACCGGACCTACAACTAATAAAAGCATCAGCTGTAGCCAACCAAGGTCTTCCTAGTATAACAGGATGGCCTCCTAGATTATTCTTGGGTGTAAGGATCATGAAATCCACAGGGTACTCCCAAGAGTCTAGGGACACTGGAATATCTTCTATTACCCCATCTGGTCTGATCACAGATCTATCTGCTAGTTGTAATAGTGTGGGTGTAAAGAGAAGATTAGGAAGTTTCAGTTTGTCCATGATTTGTCCACTCATGATATTTATTGCTGCTCCTAAGTCAATGAGTGTGTTTTGAATTTCAATTCCATTGATGTGAATTTTGACAACTGGATTTCCTGGGTCAAGGTACTTTGGAATAGTAATCTTTCCCATCATAATGTCTGCTATTTGTCCTACCAGTTGAATTTTCTTGGTTTCTCTTATTCTTTTTCTTGTTGTCTTCATACTCAACTCCTTTATTGTTTTGGCTAAAATTGGGATTTCTTTGATGGCTTGCAATAATGGAATTTTAATACAAACATTTCTCAATTCATCTAAGAAATCATAATTAGGCACCATTATTTGTTTTTCTACACCTTTATCAATTTGTAGTCTTTCCGGAAAGGGAGGTATAGAAGTAGATGTGGATGGTTGCTCTAATACTGGAGTTGAACTTATTGGATCTTTTTGTTTCAGTTTTTCAATGTTTTGGCCTTGAAAGGATGTTCCTTCCTCAAGACTTTTATTAACCCGTAGGGAGTCTTCCTCAGAATTATCTTGTTCTTGTATGATCACAGAAGGTTTCCTCTTCTCAAGTATCCTTCGAGACCTAAGTTGAACATCACTAAGGTCTAGAGGAGTAATTAAATAAGTTGGAAATTGTTGTCCTTCTATCATGTATGTATTCTGAGGATTCTTATTATTGGGGTTTGGTATGGGCTGAGTTGGTAATTGATTGGATTTTTGAGGGAATGGTAATGGAAGTGGTTGATTTTGATGAGGTTGGTTCAAATGATGTTGTTGAGAATTCTGTTGAAAATTTTGTTGAAGATTTTGAGGAAAATTTTGTTGAGAATTTTGAGGATAAAATTGTGGATATGGTGGATAGGATGGTGGATACTGATAATATGGAAAGTATCTTCCATAGGGACCTTGTGATCCTTGTGCCCAAGCTTGAGATTGATTTTGAAATTGGGGCCAAGGTTGCTGCCAAGAATTCCAAGGTGGAGGTTGATTATACATTTGATCATGAAATCCCTGTGTCTGAGGTCCCTGCCAAGGTCTTCTAGATACAAAGTTAAGAGATTCTGTGGAATCTGCAGGAGTTTCTTCTTGAAAAACAGCCTTGAGACCAGGAAGAGAAGGACAATTCTTGGTCTCATGTTTCTCGGAACAAATAACACAGGTTTCTACAACTTTTACATCCAAAGGGCACTCTCTCAAGGCATGTTTATTCCTACATTTGGGACAAAAGATTGCCAAGGCATCAGATTCAGCCTTTTGCTTGTTTTGTATCTTGAGGGTGTCTATTTGTTCACTAAGACTCCCTAAGATGTCAGATTTAAAATCATCAAGCATGTGTCCTATTTCTGATCTACTTACTGTCCCAGAAGCGGATTTACTTGCCCTTGCAAGAGCAGGATCTCTTGGACCTTTAATAGTTTTGGATTTCCCTCTGGAAAGGTTGATACATAACTCAGATATTTCAGGTAATGTGAGTTGTGATATATCCCCTTTTCCCATCATGTTAAGGATATCCAACCATTCATCCCTAATGGTTTTCAACAAAAGAGCTTTTAAAGTGTCTTGATCTAGGTTTTCCATTTGTGCCCTTTTTATGTTGTATTTAAATATTTCCAAAAAATCTTCTAAGTTTTCATCTTCTTTTTGTAACATCTTGAACACTTCTTCCTTATGATTAACCGGCATACAATAATCCAAGTATCTCTCTAGAAATGCTTGTCTCATGTCTTCCCATGTTCTAATAGAACTACTGTTTAAGCTCATAAACCACTTCAATGCTGCTCCTTTCAGAGTTGAAGGAAATAATTTCAATTTTTGAGCATCTTGAAGATAGTCATAAGTCCTACACAGCACTTCAAATTCGAATAAGAAAGTTTCAGGATCCTCAGTTTTAAGTCCATAGAAGTTCGGAAGGACAGAAGGTGAAATGTTTTTCATGGTTGTATTGGTTTCTTCATCAAGTATAGGGAACCCAAAAGAGCTTCCTATTCTTCCTCTTCCTCCATCTGCACCTCTACCTCCTTCTCCTCTTCCTCCTTCTCCTCTACCTCTACCTCTACCTCCTCCAAATAATGTGTGTTCTCCATTAACAACTCCTCCTCCTCCTTCTTCTGCCATGGTTGACTCTCCTGTAGAAGTAGAAAGATTTGTGTCCCTAACAGGAGTCTTTAGATCTTCTTCTATGGCAGGTTCAATGGATGAAGTGGAAGGTTTCTCTAATGGAATAGGTGACCTTAGATCTTCTAGAAGTCCAGGATCAGTAAAGGATGGAAGATGGGTTTGAGTTGAAGGTGTACTAGTTCTGGGTCTAGATGAAACAAGTGGTGTTCTAGATATCAAACTTCTGCCTCTGCTGCTTATAAATCTTCCCCTTGAATCTCTCTCCCTACGCATAAAATTGTTTTTGGATGCTAAGAAACAAAGGTTACGTAGTTTTCACTTCCCCGGCAACGGCGCCAAAATGTTGGGTCTCAATCTAGTCTCCTAAACTGAGCTCATTTAATTGTCAACCAGGATTTGTAAACTGCTGAAGTGAAGTGTACCATATGTACCTAGGTGCTTGTTCCTTAATGCGTTGTAGGTGGTTTTGTGATGTTTTTGGTCTTTTGTGATGATTTGTGATGTTTTTGGTCTTTTGTGATGATTTGTGATGTTTTTGGTCTTTTGGTGTTTTATGTTCCCAATGAAACTGCTTAGAAAACTAATGGAGAGAAGTTGGTGGTCAAAAAAGAGTTAAGCCTAATGTATGGAATGGCAAATGCAATGAAAAACACTGAAGCAAAATATGAACTATGACTAAATAGAAGCAAAAGCTTGATAATGACTTCTTAGGCAAATGACACAAACTAAACTTGAGAAATGATCACTAAATATGCAAGTTCTCTAACTAGACAGTTAAACACTAATTTTATCATGGTGCAACATTCTGTTCTAAGCTCATCTATTTCATGACTAATTCCTAGTTCTATTCTGCAATTTAATTGGATGTCTCAGAACCTATACTCAAAGAGTTATTGGTTTCTTGTTCAAAGTAGTTCTTTTGAGGAAGAGCTCTGTTCATAAAATGATGAGGAAATTGCAGAGAGATTTCAGACCTTATAGTGATGTTATCTTCTGTTCTTATGTTTATGGATCACTTGTAGTTTTCAGAACAAAAAGATATTTGTGAATAATGAAGGCTGTCTTGTGAATCCTAACAACTAAAATAATCTATTGTGCAAAGGATGACAGTGTGAATATGAGATGTAAGTGCAATGAGTTAACTTAAGAATGGATCTAAGATGCTTCTAAACTAGAACAATGTTGAACTATAAGTCATCATCAAACTTGAAACAAAGTAACTGAACATGAATTAAATGCAAATGAAACTCCGGAGTTGTTCTAACTGTACTAACATGCATTAATCTATAAAGTTACACAATCTGTTTGTTCATAATTAGTGATATCTTGGAAGAGTTCCTTCTTTTGGAAGAGGTAGAACAATTCTGACTGTGTACTTATATGCAATTGAAAGCAAATGAGCTGAAAGCAAATGAAAAACTAAGTTATCACATCCATACCCTACTCGTCATTATGATGTCTTGGGCAAGCGTTTAAGAGCAAGATCAGAGATGATACTTAGTACACACACACACAACTAAATCATTCATTATCACGGTCATATCTTGAACTTCTTAAGGATGTATTGGAAGAATTTCTTCTTGTGGAAGAGTGATGAGAACAAGTGTAACCGTGATAGTGAATAGCAAAAACTACAACTAATTCCTACAGCACTATAGTTATTCATCATTCATTGTTATGATCTGTTGGAAGAATGTCTTCTTGTGGAAGAACTGGAATGAATATAACTACAGTATCTAGTTAAAAAAAAATTCAAATTCAACTCCTATCCTACAATACCATAGTCATTAATCATTCATCATTTTGGTCTGTTGGAAGAGTGTCTTCTTATGGAAGAGCTGGAACGAATATGACTACAGTAGCTAGTTAAAACAAATACAAATTTAACTCCTATCCTACAATACCATAGTCATTAAACATTCATCATTTTGGTCTGTTGGAAGAGTGTCTTCTTGTGGAAGAACTGGAATGAATACGACTACAGTAGATAAAACAAAACAACTACCAATTCAAATGCAAAACGTAAAGGCAGCTAGGAAAAACTTATCTAGTTTACGCAAAAGAAATCCGTGCAAGAGGCAGGGACCCTCTACCACTTGACGGCATTAAAATCCCAATTAAATCACGCCTTAAAAATAACTTTGTCTGCTCCATTAACGATGCAATAGTCTGAACATAACACTCTGCGTCTTTAAGGACGTAACACAGAGTTTTCACAAAATCTAGCAGCAAATCTAACACAAAATCTCTAACTCAGCTCTCGGCCTACTCAAGAGTTTATAAAGTAAATGCAAGTAACAATAATTACAACAATTTAGGAATGATGTCTTTCCTTATCCGAATCATCTTAGGAGTCTTTGAAGTGGCTACGTGAAGAAGAAAAGACATCTGGACTGAGACAGTCCTAGTAGGAGTCTTCCTTCACAAATGTGTTCCCACGTGCATAACCGTACCCAGAATTCATTTCCTCTTCCATGATGAGCAACAAACCATGTAGGCACGACGTGGATCATGCCCATATGCGTTTTTCCTCAAGAGGCCACCTGGAACATACTCAAACATGAAGGTAGCTACAGAATCGCCGGTTAGCTACGGAATGTCTGCATTCTGCAGCTAGTTCCGGTCAAAATGCTTAACAATGGCAACAATCACAAAATTCAACAAGTCAGTCATGTAAACCATTCTAGAAGTAATTTTAACTATTTTTATTGATCAATTGGGTTTAAAATAGAAATGGACAAGGGAGAATGAGGTAAAATGAGGTGAAGGAAAGCACAAATTTGAGGCTCAACAGGTGGGACCCAAGGTGAGGAGGCTAACAAAGTTTATAAGGAAGAGGATGGCAGATATTTGGGGTTAGCTTGGATATTATTCATTTTGGTCTGTTTAGACTGTTTGGCATTCTCTTGCTATTTAGCAGAGCTTGTAATATCCCAAAATAGGGAGATTCTACAACAATGAGAATATCTTAAGATATTCTAAAGTTGGAGATCCAGCAATACATAAACATAAAATAGAGTAGTAGTGATAAAAAAACTCATAAAATGTAATAGAACTCATAGCCATATTATTAATGTTACAGCAGCAGAATGTGTACAAGATCTTGAGGAAATGGTCACTCAAGCTTAGGCAAACCAACCTCAAAGTAACATGTACTGAACTATGGAATACACTGCTATACATAAAATTCCAAGGATATGACTGCGCAGTCTATAAATATAACTACTAAAAAATGATTTCAATACATATATATATATATATATTAATATATAGATCATACAATATGGGGAGAAAATATATAGACTCCCAAAGGAAATTTCTAGACAATCCTGGAAGGATTGGCTGAAATATGCAAAAATACAAAATGCCGGAGTTGCAGGGAAAGATTGAATAGTAGCTACAACTCATGAACTAGATGGAGATGGCTAAACATGATGTCCAATTTTAAATATACCTCCTCCAGTGGATCTTCCAAGTGAAAGGCTGATCCTAACATTGAAGATCTCACCCTCCAAACTAGCAATGCAAACCTCCATTGCAAACACTCTCAGAAATAACACAGTCAAGGAGAGGGATTGCACTGTAGGATATGGGAAATTCTTGGCATGATGCCAAAGATGTGAAATCATCTCCTGAATCCTCCTCACTGACCTCCCATAGGAATAGAAGCTCCCTCCTCTGAAAGATAAGCTCTAGAAGTGGTGTTGTGGAACCCTCCACTGCAACACCCTGCAACACAATGTTTCCTGCTACAGGAACAACACTATAGCTGAAGTAGGTGGCTTGAACTTGAACCTGAATGTGGAGAAATTAAGTACAATCCCTCATGATTCCTCTCAGGAAGGGATAAGGATTCCTAAACATGAATTTCTTTGTGCTAAGCAACACAACAATCTCAGTTAAACAACTGGAGAGAGAAAATAGTCATGCAGACCAAAATCAATAATCCATAACATGTCCTTCTATGGCTGCCCTGTCCTCCATTTATACAAATGAAAGCCTTATTTCCTTGGCCCCACACATTAGGGTTTCCTCCACCAAATTATCTCTCCCCCATTCACACTGCGTTGTCTTTCAAAGTGATCCACATCCTCCATGGCAGCAGTGTTGATTTGGTCAAAGTTGACCTTGTCCTCATGCATTTGCCCCTTTTCACACCTAAGGGTGAAAAATATCGCTACTCTGATGATCCCTTTCACATATGAGGGATTTTATTCCTACTCATGGGCCTCCTTACCCATTTATTCATCTCCTAGATGATATAAGCAAAATCAATATTCCAATTAGCTCCATGCTAATTTTTAGAACATTACAGTCCTTCCCTCCCAAATGTTGCTTGTCCTCAAGCAACTACAAGGATAGAATGGAAGGGCCTTCTTGAGGCATGAGGGATAATATGAATTAGGATCTACCATCCCAATATGAATCTCCCATCCCCAATAAATCATCCATACAAAATGAGTTATCTCCCAACATGGCAACTCCTGAAAGTCTTCCTCCACCTTTGGCTCATGCAAAGTAGCTAGGCTGAAAATCTGATCATGGTAGAAAAGTTAGTATACCCCATGATTTCCTTCTCTCCACTCATTATAAGTGTATATTATGTGCTGATCTTGGGCTACAATAGTATTTCCCTTAAGTGGAAAAATGAAGAACAATTCCCCAAGGATCTCCTCTTCAACATTGAAGAACAAGCTGGCCTAAAACATCTCATCCGTGATGAATAGGACATGATCATCATAGGGTATCCAAATGAGAAGTTTTATGAAGGTTTTACATGATGCTGCATGATACAAAAAATGTCTCAAGTGGACACAACATAGTATCTCCCACTGCAACTTCATAAAATATCATGGCAAGTGATGTTTTGACAAATGGCTAGTTGTGTGAATCATCACATCTACTACTGAATAGTAAATGGGTGAATGTGCCAAATGAGCATACAAGAAATAATCAGACACTTGCCCATGGTTATAAAAAGGATGGATGTCTCCATCATAATTGTTGGAAATTTTTTTTTTACAGGGCTCAACAATAAACTTCCCCTCTTGTGGAGCAATTCATTGTATGATAATGGTAAGAAGATGACAGTATTGTGTTACATAATCAATAGATGCAAAAAAAAAATTCTCACCATGTGCTGAAAGTAAAGTGAAGCATTAATACATGAATAAGTTAATGCTCCAAAGGAACATCATTGTGAGCCTATGTAGATAGGCTCCTGCCAACTCATAGCTCATTTCTTTGACATGATCCTTGTCAAAGACTCCTTCAATAATGCTACTGTAAATATGAAATTCCTCCCAAAATGGAAGTACTTCCTAATCATATAAGGCCAAGAAGTAGCCCCTTTGCACCAAGATAGTGTCATCTCCTACTCCTGCAACATCATTCAACATGTGAGAGAAAATCTGCCCTTGCTCTCTCAAGTACAACCCAAGCAACAAAAGTGTTTTCTACCTCCTCATGCTCTCATCGTACAAGTCATGTGATGAAGACATAATGAATTATATGAATGTCACATCAACACTATGCATCCATACCCTTTTCTACTTAGTGATGCAAGCATCCTGCCACATCTTCTCCATCCACCTACCCTTAGAGAGAGTATATGCCAAATGATGACCAAAATCCTTCAAGAGTATACAGTGTAGCCAAGCCTCCTGTTGCTCGGTGTCATAGATCTGCAAGTAGCTTACTAGCCTCTTGCCCTCCATCTACATCTTGGTAATCCTCCCCTGAGGGTTACCATTCTCCATGTGTTGATGGACCTTGCACTTCATGACAAGTTGAATTTCATCTCTAATGTGATCTCTCCATGAGACCTCCTCTTCATCCATGGTCTCCCAAAACCAATAAGGTTCTGGACCTACTGCACGTAGAAGTTTCTCTTTGAGCTGAGGAGTGCTCATTGAGAAAGTGTCATCTAGAAAGGAGAAAGTGTTTCTCACTTCAAGATGTCTACCATCTATCTCTTCTTCCTCCAAGTCCTCAAACCCCAACCTCAAGTGTGGTATGAAATCCAAGAATGGCTTATGAGGATGATGGTTCATCTCTCCCTTGAATGATTCAAGGTTGCACAAAATAGTGAAATTTTGTTGCTCTAAATAAACAACATGAAATGTTGTAGACGCATCCATAATGTTTGCTGAAATGATAAGAGATCGAAATTTCAGCATACCTTTTGGAAACTTGGAAGCATCTTGTATGGTTGTAATGGCTTCCTCCTCCAATGTGTTGGCTTCCCCAACTGCTAAAGATGAAGGCTACTCCTCCATGACTGTGAAAGCGCTGGTATATTCCTCTCCAACTGGTGGTGAGGGCTCCTCCCTTCTTTCGCCAAATCTCTTGATCATCTTTTGAGAAAACTCAGCAAGAGTAGATACTCTTGCATGGCTCAAATGGTTGAACCACCAAGTGTTTGCTTGAACTCCAAGGTGTAGCGCTGCAATTTCTACAACCTTTCTATCTACTATAGGATGTAGCAGGAAGAAAGCCTCTAGCTTCATCACTCAAACCTCTGCTGCACATGTGAGTGATCCATCAAAAGTGGACAATAGGAATCTATTGTCTCTCATCATCCCATAGCTGTAGGGTCTTCTTTCTTCTTCCAACTGAATAAATTGTGGTAAAGTTAGAGTCTTCTTGAAGGCTCTAGGTTTAGATTTATATTCAGAAAGTTACTCACTTAGAATTTCATATTCCAAGTGTTCTTCATGATTCATGTCTTCTTCTCTTTGAGAATAGGAAGTGCATGGTCCTTCCTCTTCTCCTTCTTCTATCTTCTTAACCTCCTTGGAGAGGCCCTTTCCGGATCTCAAAACTCATGAGAGTAAGTTCATTATTTTCATCATATTGATCTCTTGTTCTTCTCGTATATCTTATTATGGCCAAAAACTCACAGGTTGAGCTAAATATCATGCTTTGATACCACTGTAATATCCCACAATAGGGAAATTCTACAACAATGAGAATATCTTAAGATATTCTAAAGTTGGCGATCCAGCAATACATAAACATAAACTAGAGTAGCAGAGATAAACCAACTCATAAAATGTAAGAAGAACTCATAGCCATCTTATTAATGTTACAGCAGCAGAATGTGTACAAGATCTTGAGGAAATGGTCACTCAAGCTTAGGCAAACCAACTTCAAAGGAACATGTACATGAACTATGGAATACACTTCTATACAGGAAAATGCCAAGCCTATGACTACGTAGTATATAAAGAATAACTGCTGAAAAATGATGTCAATACATAGATATATCAATATACATCTCATACAATATGGGGAGAAAAGATATAGACTCCCAAAGGCAATTTCTAGACAATCCTGGAAAGATTGGCTGAAATATGCAAAAATACAAAATGTCGGAGTTGCAGGGGCAAGACTGAATAGCAGCTGCAACTCATGAACTAGATGGAGATGGATAAATATGATGTACAATCTGAAATAGGCCTCCTCCAATGGATCTTCCAAGTGAAAGGCTGATCCTAACACTGAAGCTCTCAGCCTCCAAACTAACAATGCAAACCCCCACTGCAAATACTCTCTGAAATAACGCAATCAAGGAGAGGGACTACACTGTAGGAGATGGGAAATGCTTGGCCTGATGCAAAAGATGTGCAATCAGATCCTGAATCTTCCTCACTAACCTCCTAGAGGAATAGAAGCTCCCTCCTCTGAAAGATAAGCTCTAGAAGTGGTGTTGTGGAACCCTCCACTGCAACACCCCACAACACAACGTTTCCTGCTACAGGAATAATGTTGTAGCTGAAGGAGGTGGCTTGGCCTTGAGCCTGAATGTGGAGAAATGAAGTATAATCCCTCAAGAGGCCTATTAAGAAGGGATAAGGATTCCTAAACAGGAATTCCTTTGTGCTAAGCAGCACAACAATCTCAGTTAAACAACTGGACAAAGAAAATATTCATGTAGACCAAAATCAATAATCCATAACATGTCCTTCTATGGCTGCCCTGACCTCCCTTGATAGAAATGAAAGCCTTCTTGCCTTGGCCCCACACATTAGGGTTTCCTCCACCAAATTTTCTCTCACCCATTCACACTGCGCTGTCTTTCAAAGTGATCCACTCCCTCCATGGCAGCGCTGTTGACTTGGTCAAATGTGACCTTATCCTCATGCATTTGTCCCTTTCCACACCTTAGGGTGCAAAATATAGCTACTTTGATGATCCCTTTCACACTATCAGGTATTTTATTCCTACTCATGGGCCTCATTACCCATTTATTCATCTCCTAGATGATATAAGCAAATCAATGTTCCAATTAGCTCCATGCTAATTTTGGGAACATTACAGAGCTGCAATGCTGTTTAGCACAAGGATATCCTGTTTAGGAATCCTTCTCCTTTCTTGAGAGGCCTCTTGAAGGAGTATTGTACTTAAGTTTTCCAAATTTAGGCTTGATTCCAAGCATCCTCCTTCAGCTACAGCATTATTCTTGTAGCAGGAAACGTTGTGTTATAGGGTGTTGCAGTGGAAAGTCCCCAACGCCACTTTCTAAGCTTATCTTTCAGAGGAGAGAGCTTCTTTTTCTTTGAAAGATCTTTAAAGGAGGTTTATGATCATATTGTACATCTTGGCATGTGGCCAAAGCACTCTCCATATTCTACAATGTAGTCACTGATAGAAGCTGCATCATTTTACTCAGTGTTGCGGTAGTAGGGGCTCAACCCTTGTTTGTGAGCTTGTTCCTTGGAGGAAGGGCCAACGCTTCTCCTGGAAGGCTTTGTAAATGATAATTATTCTATTTATTGTATGTTTCAGCTATATTTATATAGATCTACAGTGTAACTATTTTTTCTAGATCTAGATCTGTAGATCTGCTATTATGTACTTGTGCTCTCATGAAACCCTTACCGGGTTTATCTCTTTGTTGTATAAAAGGAGCTAGATCTCCATTTTCCTCCATGTTTTGATATAAAAACTCCAGATCTGATGTTGCACCATATCACATCTCAAAACCTCAGAAAATCATGATGTATACGCTTCAATAGCTTTCTGTTGAGTTAAGTCATGGGATTTGGGCCTTTTTGAGCCATACCAAGACCGGGAGGTCTGTTTAACTTAGAAAAACAGATTTTTTTCTTATTCTTTTCTGGGTGTGAGTCCCATATAGCATAAGCTGAAATATCCCACCGTTATTTTCCTCTATTATTACGGAAATAACTGGGAATAAAATTTTTGGGGCTTATTTTGCTGTTTTTCCCCAACTTTTGGATCATAAAATGGAGTATAAGTTTCTGCTGTAACTTTAATTGATGGCTATGTGTTCTTAGCACATCATATGAACTATATACAACTTTGGAACATCTTAAGGCGTTCTTATTGTTGTAGAAATTCCCTATTTTGGGATATTACAGAGTTCCTTCAAAGAACTGTGTTGTAGGAGATGGAGACTACTTTGGCCCCATGCCAAGATGTACAAGATGCTCATAAACCTCCTTTATAGATCTTACAAAGAAATGGAAGCTCCCTCCTTTGAAAGATAAGCTCAGAAAGTGGTTTTGGGGACTTTCCACTGCAACACCCTGCAGCACAGTGTTTCCTGCTACAAGAATAACGTTGTAGCTGAAGGAGGATGCTTGGCCTCAAGCCTTGATCCAGATTTATGCAGGAATGCAAAATAATACACATATAACCATAAGCACATATGTAGTGGAAATAATGCTTCATTTTATTAATAAAAGAATGAATACAATAATCTTACAAACATAATGGAAACAAGCTAGGGCACTGGTAGCCTATCTCTGAGAAGAGATGTGGCGTACGCAGGCCTCTGAACTATATTACATTGAGGCTCGAAGACCTATTACATAGAAGAGATGTGTGAGCTCCCAGCCCCCTGAATTGTGTTACAATGCAGACATGATGGAGATGTGGCGAGCTAGGGCATTGGTAGCACTTATCTCTGAGAAAAGATGTGTCGGCTCCCATCCCCCTGAACTATGTTAAAATGAGGCTTGAAGGCCTATTTATTTTTGAGAAACAATGTAAAATCTGAAACGTCCAAAAACCTAACCCTAGGAGATGAAGCACCAAAACAGTGGGCCCCGTTTGGGTAAGTTAGTGTTTCAACTTCCTGGGGACGTAACTTTGGCATCTGATCTCCGTTTGATGTGCTCAATAGCTCGTTAGAAATATATATCTGAGGACTACAACTTTTGAGTGATAAAAATGGTCTACGACCCATGTTGCTCCCCGTTTTTCCAAAAAGCATCGTTTAGGGCCTCAAAATGGCTCCGGAAGTTCAAGACTCGAAAAACTGCTATAAATAGTAAGTTGTGTTGAAACTTAAAAACTGAAATAAATGATGGTGGGGGTTCAAATGGACTCGATGGGTGGCCACCAATATTCACCTAGATCATTAAGTCCCCAAAACGGCTCCAGGAGTGCAGGACCCGAAAACGTGCTAAAAATAGTAAGTTTTGTTGAAGCTGAAAAACTGAAAGAAATGATGTTGCAGGTCCAAATGGGATAGTTGGGTGGCCACCGATATCCACCTGGATCAAGCCTGAATGTGGAAAACTGAAGTAAAATACTCCTTCAAGAGGCCTCTCAAGAAAGGAGAAGTATTCCTAGATAGGAGATCCTTGTGCTAAACAGTACTACAACTCTACTAAATAGCAAGAGAATGGAAAATAGTGTAAACAGACCAAAATGAATAATATCCAAGCTAACCCCAAATGGCTGCCATCCTCTTCCTTATAAAATTTGTGAGCCTCCTCACCTTGGGTCCCACCCTTTAGGGTTTCCAACTCCACATGATCAATCTCCCTCCAAAATTACATTGTATCTTCATCAATGCCACTCCTACATACTGCGCTGTTTGATTTGGTAAAAAATGACCTCTTCAATCTGCTTCATCCATTTTCACACTCAAGTGTCTTCAATCCAGCTCTTAAATGTTTTTCTATGTTGATCCTTGTTCACACTGAACTAGTTACATTGATGATCTCCTCTTCTTCATGAATGCATGTTGAATTAGTCAAACTTGACTTTGTCCCCATCCATTTGCCCCTGTTCACACACATGCGTGTAAAATCCAGCTATTGTGATGATCTCCTTCCACATTATGATGGGTTTTATTCATGTTTTTATTATGCATGGGCCTCCTTACCCATTTTTTCAACTCATAGGTGATAAAGGAAAAATTTAATATTCCAATTAGGTGCAAGCTAATTTTGGAATATTAGAGTCCTCCCCTCTCACATGTTGCTTGTCCTCAAGCAACTACAAGGATAGAACTGGAGAGTCTCCTTCCCTCCTCCTGTAGCATCATCATATGATGAAATCCTCCAAGGAACATGATGCCATCTCATCAATGGAGCTCCATAGTGCCTCTCCCAAGCACACAAGTCAGTATTTGGTGAAATATCCCAAATGGCCATCATCATGTAAAGTGAATTACTCAATGTAATATCCCAAAAGGGAGAATGAAGCAATACTTCACACAATATAAGAAATTATAGCAAGATAAAAAATAAATCTAAGTACAAATCAAAATATGCAGAAAGAGCTGAGCCATTTTATTATATTGGAGATGATTCAATTACAACAATACAAGATATACGTAGATCTAGCCAAAGAGATGAGCTAGGATCACCGTGAAATCATATGTGAAGCAGGTACAACGTAACTGTTGAGGCTCTACAGAAAATAATACACTGTCTCTTCAGCAAGACATAAACATGGAGTATAAGGTTGAAAAGATAAATACATATTTACTCAAAATTGGAACTCTGATGATGCCAAGATTCAAGATCTAGCCAATGTGATGGATTCCCAAGATAACCCAGAAAGTATTTTCCAGATCTGCAACTTTGGAAAAATCACCTCCCAAAGGTTTGACCCTTGATCTATGGGGAAATACAGATCTGAATCTAGATCTGAAGAAAAAACAGCTGAAATGTGTGCCTAGATCAGATTTATACTTGAAGGGCTGATGCCTTCCTCAGATCTATGAGCTAGAAGCTCTAGATCTAGCTTCTCAATCCTCAAAAGATGTTTGCAACTGCTGCAACACAAATGCCCCTGAAAACTGTGCTGTGAGGGAAAGAGAGGCCTTATACCTGCTGAAATATACTGAAATAATCTCCAGGCAGATGGTGAGACTGATGGAAATGTGAAGGAATGATCCTCCACTGGATTTCTAGCTAAAGTACTAGCAACTTCCTTCCTCATTTCAGATATTCAATACGCATAGCGTTATTCTTGGAGAGAATACTGCTTCTAGGAGAACAATAAAATTGGGCCTGATGCCAGATCCGCAATGTGGCTCTAGGAGTGCTGATATATAAGCCGAAGTGATGGGAATAATCCCTCACCTTGTTCTCCAACTGAATTACTAAAGACAGCTTCCACCTTCCAAACTAATCTTCAGAAAAATCCAGTTTTCTGAATATGAATGTTTTGCAGAAAGTAGAGAAAGGAAATGGCACTTAAAGCCTTATGCATAATGAAGTACAGACCTCTTCCTTGGAGATCACTCAAAGAAAGAGGAGGGATTACCGCTCGGGAACACCCTGTGCTAAACATCACCTGCAATCTCTGCTAAACAACCCAAGAATGCAGTGGAATGTCACTTGACAATTCCAGATCTAAAATATCATACATTAAAATAATCCAAGATGCCTTTCACCTTTGTCTTCATCTGCTTTATAATCATTGAGCCATCCCAAGCCTTGGCCCTAATCTCGATTGTACAGTCTCATGTGGACAAGATCCTCCAATTGGGACTGTGTTGTTTGACGAAATTGACCAAATAGTCTAGGTGCAATGTACACCTCCTCCATCATGTGTGCTTCATTCCTCCACCACTTGATCATTAATGCCAAATGACCCCTTGTTTGACATCTTCAAGATCTTATTTGACTGAATCAACCCTCCATGACCTCTCTCATTAAATGAGACATGATCTCCAATCTAATTCACATTAGTAGTTTCTCAACTACCTCTTTTTGCAGATCTAGTCTAAATTAATCCACATCCACACACACAAAGTGGATATTTATTCTTATTGAGGATTGTTGGTCCCTCCATCCTTTTATTTACTTAATTCATTAAGAAAATAAAGGACTCTAATATTCCAAATGTGATGTGAAAATTTGGGAATATTACACTCAAGGAGACAACTATGTGATGTCTAGAGGTGCTCTCAAGGCATGGAGTCTGAAATGTGTTGGGAGACACCCTTCCCATGTGGATCCTCCATCCCTAAGAAATCATCCATACAGAATGAGTTACCTCCCCACATGGCAACTCCTCAAAATCGTCTTCCAAAAGTAACCACAGCAACAAGGACTCTTGCTTCCACCTTGCATTATCAAAATGAAAATCATGGAGCAATAATACAATGAAGGACATGTAAGATGTCCCATCAACACAATACAAACCAGCTCCCTTATACATCATGTGGAAGTTTTCCTTCCTCGTAAAAAAATGTACATACATGAAATACATCTCAAGCTTAAATACATGTGAATATATGAGACATATCTCAAACCAAGGTAAATACATGGACATAAGATCTGACATATGATGTCCAAACTCTCTTCTTAATAGCCACAACAACCATGCCTTCTCCTTATGCATCCTATCATTGAGACTTAATGCATGAGATAAGGAAATAGAAATTTTTGGTTAGTGACCATACTCCCCCAAAAATAACCAGCGCAACCATGCTTCTTTTTGGCCTGTATCATAGATCTGTGAGGGGTTTGGAAACCTCTTGCTCCATACTGTCACCTACTCATCCCAATGTGGGTGATGGCTCTCATTCTGCAAATATTTGGTATCCTCCCATGGCAAGACACCAATCTCTTCAAATATTCTAGAAGATTTTCTACAATAATAGAGAGTGGAAATGCAATCATACCTTGCTGGCCTTTGGGAACACCTTGCATGGCTGTAAGCATTCTTCCTTCCACTGTGTTGGATCCCTCAACTACTGATGTTGAAGGCTGCTCTTCCAGGGTTGTGACAACACTGCTATAAGTCTCCTCAAGAAGTGGTGAGGGTTCCTCCCTCTCTAATTGTTCTTCATAAAATATCTTTATCACACTCTGAGTGAAATCTATAAGAGTAGATACTCTTCCATGACTCATGTGACTAAACCTCGAAGTGCTTGCTTTGCCCTTCATGTGCAGCGCTGCAATCTTTGCTCCTTCTCTTTCTACCACCGGATGTAGTAGGAAGAATGCTGCAAGTCTTCTTGTCCAAGTCCTTGCTAAAGATGATCCATCAAAAGTAGACAATAGAAACCTATTCCCCTTCATTATTCTTGTGCTTCAAGGTCTCCTTTCTTCCTCCAGTTGAATGAATTGTGGGAATGCTAGAGTCTCCTTGAATGCTCTAGGTTGAGTCTTGTACTCAATAAGGTATTCAATTAGAATTTGATGTTAAAAGTATCCTCCATGCTTCTTGTCTTATTCTTCATGAGAATAGGAAGTGCATGGTCCTTCCTCTTCTTGACCTGTATTAGAAAAGGTGTCATGTAGAGCTTTGATAGTACTGTAATATCCGAAAATAGGGAATTTCTACAACAATAAAAATAACTTAAGATGTTCCAAAGTTGGAGATAGTTCATATGATGTGTTAAGAACACATAGACATTAATTAAAGTTACAACAAAAACTTATACTCCATTTTATGATCCAAAAGTTGGGGAAAAACAACAAAATAAGACCCAAAAACGTTATTATAGCTATTTGCATAATAAAAGGGGAAAATAATGGTTGGATCCTTCATCTTATGCTATATGAGACTCACACCCAGAAAATAATCTTAAACAAATATGTTTTGCTAAGTTAAACAGACCTCCCGGTCCCGGTATGGCTCAAAAAGGTCCAAATCCCATGACTTAACTCAACAGAAAGCTACTGAAGGATATACAGCGTGATTTTCTATGGGTATGAGATGTAATATTGTGAAAAATTATATTTGGAGTTTATTATATCAAAACATGGAGGAAAATGGATATCTAGCTCCTTTTATACATCAAAGAGATAAACCGGCAAGGGTTTCATGAGAGCACAAGTTCATAATAAAATATTTGCAGATCTAGATCTGGAAAACATAGTTACACTTTAGCTTTGAATACTTATAGCTGAAATATACAATAAATAGAAGAAGGATTCTTTACAAAGCCTTCTGTAATATTCCCATTTTAGTACACAGCTAAATGGAATATTAAAATTTTGTTTTTATCACCTAGCAGCTAAATAAATGGGTAAGGAGGCCCATGCTAGTTGAAACTTTGAATAAAATCCATCAAATGTAAAAGGGGATAGACATAAGAGCTAGATTTCACACTCTTAGTGTGAAAGAGGACAATTGCAAGGAGACAAGGTCAAGTTTGACCAAGTCAACAGTGCTAGGAGAGGAGGTGGAGAATACTTTGATAGACAGTGCAGTATGAATGGGAAGAGGGTTATTTGGTGGACGAAAACCTAATGAGTGGGAACCATGGGGAGAGAGATTTCACTTGTTTAAAAGGAGGGCAAGGCATCCATTGTTATTCATGATTTGGATTATTGATTTCATTGTATATTTAGACATTATGCATTCTCCTGTTGTTTAGCAGAGTTGCAATGCTGCTTAGCACAAGGATTTCCTGTTTAGGAATCCTTCTCCTTCCTTGAGAGGCTTCTTGAAGGAGTTGTACTGATTTTCCTCACATCCAGGCTTGAGGCCAAGCATCCTCCTCTAGGACAGCGTTATTTCTGCAAAAAAATAATGTTGTGTTGCAGGGTGTTGCAGTGAGGGTTCACAACACCACTTCCATCACTAGTTTTTCAGAGGAGGAGGCTCTCTTTCCTTTGAGAGATCAGTTTGGAAGCCCTTCAAGCTTATTTCAGACTTTGGTATTGGGCCAACTCATTTCCTTACCCCTACAGTGTATTTTTCTTCAGTTACTGCATTATTTCTAGAGAGCATTTTTAGTGGGGGTTGTGCATATTGTTTGGAGGGTGTGATCTTCATTGATAGGATCAGCCTTTCACTTGAGAGATCTGTTAGCACTCAAATCTACCTCAGGCTGAAATGAAGTAAAACTCAGGGCTACATCAAACCACGCTCAGCCTCGTAGCTAGCCCTACGAGGACAGGAGAGGGCTCTCTCCGTCAATCTCGAAAAAATAAGCGATAGGATGCGAGATGACTTACAATAAGAACTAATTTTAGGCTAGTAAAGAGATAGGTATGTTTGATTTTTTGGTTTTTGGGTTTTCGCTGGAGTAATGGGAAAACAAAATTTTGGGTCCGGGGATAAGGTCAAACCTTTGCAGAGATCAAGCTGGGGCGAGGTAGGTGATGATCTTGATGCTTCGAATTGGATTTTATGGATAGATTAGACTGATGAGGAGCTGAAGAGGGCAAAGAAGAACTTGGATCCTCTCCAAACAGCTGAAAACATATAGAACTAACTGAATTCAAAGGCTAAGCACTGTAAACAATGGATTCAACCTTAATCACTCATTCAACTTAGTTCAGCAGCATAATGAAACGATGGCATACATTAAACATGAAGAAACTTACAGTAAACAAAGGAGAAACATCATCAAGAACAGAACACCACAAGGATCCCAACAAGTGCCGCAAAACCCCTGATCTTTCCTTAGCCAAAATATGAAAAGTATGTACGATAGTATCAAAAGTATCCCAAGAGTCCAACCTGTAGAATGCCTCAGAAATTACAATATATAGATCACTCTAACCCCTTTCCCCACCTCTAGGGGTCGAATTCCCTCTTCAGGGATCAGTTTCAACCAATTCTAATCATGGAACTACAATCTAGGCGGCTAACAACTTGCCTCTAAAAGAGTGGAAACTGATCCATTACATGATTTTTTACTCATTTGAGAGTGAATCTTCTAGAAGAGATAAAAACAAGCCAAAGTTACATATAAAACATGAATTTACATCATAAAAACCCAAAAATTCTACCCATAAGCAAAACTGGTCCATAATAGGCGAAATACTGAGCTGGCAGCTGAAAACTCAAAAAAAATCTCTAGGTGGGTCGCTCCTGAACTGCGTGGGTCGCTCATGTTCCAGGCTGATTTTGAGGTAGCTCCCGACATCCAAATTGAGCTCATGATAGCTCGTTGGAAAGCCCTGAATGTCTACTTTCCAACCCAGGTGGAATTTCTGAATTTGGAGTTGATTTGACCCTCCAAAACCTCATTCTCCCAGAGGTACTTCCTGCTGGTGCAAAAGGTGGCAGCAAGGTGGTTTTCATGGTGTTTTTGAGTTGTTTGACCATCCAGATTCTGTTGAAATGCTAAGTTGACTTCAGAGGATGCATAATTAACCATGAAAAATCCAAAAATGTAAAAATCTCCTCCAGCAAGTGTCTCAAAAAAATGCGAGCGCATGAGCGCGCGACCCACGTAGCTGCAAAACCTGTTTTTTAGACCAAAATTTTGAAAATGACAAAATTTTCTCCGAATTTGCCCAAATTCGGAGCGGAGGTCCTCCATCATGTGTCTTGCTCAGTCAATGAAGCCTCGGCCAAAATCCGGAGTGGATCAGGCCTTTTCCTCCATTTTAGTGCTCTCCTGGTGCATGCAGTTCCTGTGATGAAAACACTGTCTCGGTTGTATGATGTGTTGTTGTCAGTCATGATGTAGCAATGTGTATGTTCAACCTGGTGAAAATGAAAAATGGGACCTTGGTGTCTTTGTCTCCATCATTATCCTGTGAATGTACCTGCGCTGATGAAGAAGGCGAGACCCCTTCCACGCCATGTGGAGATAGTACTCGCGTTGCTGATGAAGTCAACGAGACCCCTTCCACCCCGGGTGAAGATAGTACTCGTCGTGATGTTGAAACAAATCTCTGTGGCTTCTCTGATATGTTACCACTACTGGTGCACTGCTATGCTCCATCTCAGTGCATCAACCTCAACGATTGAGTCACTGTTCGACTCCTGCTCCTACACTGACTCTGTCTCTGACATGGCTCTGACCAAGCTTTTGGCAATGTGTATACTGATATGAAAGCAGTGCAAACAAAGTTAGGATGTATGTTTCAACACCCAACCAATATTCCCACCGTCAAAACACCATCAAGGAATCAAATCATGGATAAAATCTCTGTTTTAGATGGATTGGAAAAAGTACAATCTCTGTTTTGAATGCAAGTGAAATTTTGATCAAAGGGAGCGGGAAAATTTCAAAATTTTGAACAAATCTTATCAAAGGAGAGCATGGCATCAATAGAGTGTGTTTGCCTATGAGTAATAATCACAAAGGTCTCAATGGGCAGTTTGAAACAAAGTCATGAGAATGTTTTTACATTGGGCAGTGAGACATAATTCGACCACAGTCACCATGGAACAAAGGTTTTAAACATGGCATAATAATAGCAATGGTCACAATGGCATAATGGGCATGAGAACAATATGGTTTTGATATTATATGCAAGGCTGGACATATCACTGATATAAGATAAGCAACAAACTCATGCAACCACCCATATCATTTTAAAACCCTGAAAACGATATTGCCATGACTGTGGGGTTTAAATCCTCCATTTGAAATGTTTGAAACCACCAACGATGCCACCGGTGCATTTAAAAACATCAAGCAATTGCAAATAACCTGTTTGAAGGCCGATGAATCGATTCCAAGCAAGGTTGGGTGCTCAGAATGAATCTCGAAACCCTGTGTCTGCGTGGGTCGCGCAGCCTCTGCGTGGGTCGCGCAGCCTCTGCGTGGGTCGCTCGGCCTCTGCGTGGGTCGCGCAGCCTCTTGCAGGAAGCTTTTGGAGGCCTTCCCGGTGTCCAAATCGGGCGTGTGATAGCTCGTTGGAAAGATATTGGAGTCTACTTTCCAACACAAGTGGAATTATGCAATTTTGATTCCATTTACCCTGTCAAAAATCAAATCTCCCAACACTAGTCAAAATGAGCAGAATGAGGCTGCCTCAAGGCAGAGCGCTGTTGCAATCAACTTTTTAAGGTCTTCCTCAACTCCAAATTGAGCTCATGATAGCTCATTGGAAAGGTCTTTCTGTCTAGTTATCATTTGACTCATCAAGCAAGTCATTTGGCCAAACATGCTAGGAGAAAAATTGATTTTCCCAAGGTCACTTCAGAGGTGCATTCAATTCTCCTGAGGCAACGGAATTTTTGACATTTCTCTAAAACCATGATACCTGTGTAAAAAGTGAAGGAGGTATTTCTTCCTTGGGATGTTGTGGACAAAAACCTCTCTCAGGTTTCAAAAATTCATCTTTGATTGCTCTGAAACATCTTTTGAGTGAAACTTACCCCGATGTGTGAAACAAGGAATTTTGTCGAAATGAAGCGAAATGAAGGGGATAGGGGGCTTCTAAATTCTTGGGGAAATTTTGGGAAGTAGGGAGGGATGTTAGGAAGCAGGGGAAAGTTGAATCACAGAGATTGAGTGAGGGGAAAGGGTCCAAAAGGGCAAAACACAGGCCTAGCCTAGGAAATTGCCAAGTTTTGGCTAGAAACTAGGGTTTGTGCAAAAATGTGGAATTTGGGGGATCTCAGTGATGGGAAGTGTTTAACGAGGTATATTAAGGATAGGGGAAGGTGTTTGAACATCAGGATACAAGTTTTTCCAATGATTTGACCGTCCAAGAGAAATTACCTCCAAAACCCTAGGAGAGGGAAATGGACCTTACCAAGGCACAACTGAAGCATGAACAAGATGTAAAATGACTCAATGGAACTTGACATGATGATGAAAACCCTCTGAATGATGGTACACTCAGCTGAATGGTGACATGGACTGACATTTGGACAACTTTGGAAGAAGTGAAAGCAAACCCTAGACCTAATGCCTAGTGACCAAATTTTGCTTGAAGACTCATTGTAATGACAAAATTTGACCTTGACACTTTAAAATCACTTTGAAAGAGCATGTTTGATCACTGAAGGAAGGCTGCAAAGGCTGACTCTAACATTGGCTCCAATGGGGATGGTAGCTCCTTGGAGGTGCCAAGAACGGCAGATCTTTGGGAGAGCAGACCAATGCCTTATCCATTGGGCGATGGAATCATTATTTGAACGGATAACACAAAACCTTTGACACATTTTATTGAATGAAAACTTGACTGAAAACTGACTGAAACTTGACTGAAACTTGACTCAAACCGACTCGATGGCAAACTGAAATAACTTGAAAAAACTGACTCAACAGACCAAACACAAATGACTCATGACTGAATTAAAACAAAACTTTACCAAGCTTTTTGAAAAAGGCAGTAGTCCATCAAGATTTGGAATCATGATGACAACCACCTGCAATACTGTTGTGATATATACAATCATGTGTAGTGGGTCTTCCAATGTAACCAATCCAGCAGATGGCTACACCCCAAATTTCTGCTCTTATTCTCCCTGAGCAGGCGGACTGATGAACCTGTAGGCAACTCAAAATAACCACTGAAACCAAATCTTATGATAATGAAACAAGCAATATTTATCCTTTCTAATGTTTGCAGAAGAATGCTGAAGGGATCTTGAAAATCTTGAAGCACTGGCTTATATGGAGATCCAGCTACAAAAATACTAGTATTCACCTCACTCTGATCTGAAAGAACAATTGATTTCTGAGGGATAGAGATGCACAAATCTGCCATCTGAGTGTTAGCTGTAGGTTCCTTGACCATGAGCATTTCTGGCATATACTCTTCAATTTCATGATCTAGGTCATTCTTAAACAAAAAACAATCTTCAAGGTTATCAAACATGACAGCCTTATCATCTTTGTGAAGGAAAAAATTATATGTTTGCTGATCTACACAACTGATTACAAGACAGTCATCTTTTTCAAAAGAGGAAGAAGTTTCATCAACACTTTCCTGACTATGTGTGCACTGCAAATCTGCTGTAACTTCGGCTGAAACAAGACCTTTCAAAAGTAGATCTATCTCATCTTCAGACAAAGGTGACAATGCTTTTTGTTTTCTTCTGCTTAAACAGTAATTATCTTCATATGACAGGGCATTCAAACTATCATTCATTACTGAGTTATTGAAAGGAGATTTATCACTTACTTGCACAAAGATCTCATTCTGTCTTTCATGAACTGACTGGATTGCTTCTTCATGAAGGTTGTGTTCTAATGATGGGCTGACAGTATGACTGAGAACATTTGGATCCATTACTGTGTCTTCTGCATCCCAGATGATTTCAACAGCAGAGTTCTCCTTGATGGGCTTCAGCACAAGATATGCTTGGTCATCCTGATCTGAATCTGAATCTGAAGTAGCATTCTGAACATTATCACAATCTGCAATTGGAACTGAACTTACTTGCATGCTGCTGTCTTCTGTGGGCAGATCTGAAATGACATTCTCCCTTTCATCATCTTCAGCCATATGGCCATCAACCTGCTGCAAAGTCTCCTGAGCACCTTGATAGGTATCCTTTAGGTTCTCTTCATGTTGTTGAAATGGATTCTCATACAGGGCCTCCATGATTTCATCATTCATGAAATTATCATCTTCATAATATTTCTCCAGGCTTTCAATAAAAGTAGAAGCATGTTTGCAACAATCATGAACTAAATTTAACGATGGATAAGATACTTGATATCTTTCAATGAACAGGGCATGAAAATCCTTTAAACAATAAATACAGGCCAGCGGCAAATTTTCATACCAAGATTGGGCTTCAACTTCCAGAGTGGCTAGGAATATCTTCATCAAACAATCTTCAGGAAAATCCACTTTCAACTTGCGAATATGCATATGAAATCTAACCAAATGTAAAGCAGCATCCTTCTTACCATCATTGTTAAACGTAGGCAGATTCCTTGACCAATCTACCTTGGGCATCTTATTCGGAAAACCTGGAATGTGATCTCGGCTCATGGGAGCGTATCTTCTTGTGATTCGGTCCATCTTGAAACTCTCACAGCTACTGATCTCCCTGCAGTGAAGTCACCATGAAGCATCGATTTCTGGATTTGTTCAGTGAATGAAGTCGCCAGGTGAATGATTTCAGCCTTGCGATGTCTGACCGTTGTTCACCATCAACGATCAGATCTGAACTTGATACATGTACTGGGGAAATTTACAAGTTAAATACTACGATTACAAGTTATACCGGAGATCGAATGAAGCAACGTTTATCTACTTCGCTGATGCATAGCAACAGCGTTTCGAAGGCTACCTAGCGTGACTTCAGACTCCGTCTATAACAAACAAACGTTTTGAGTTTCTCCCCAGCATGGTCGCCACTATGTTAGCACTCAAATCTACCTCAGGCTGAAATGAAGTAAAACTCAAGGCTACATCAAACCACGCTCAGCCTCGTAGCTAGCCCTACGAGGACAGGAGAGGGCTCTCTCCGTCAATCTCGAGAAAATAAGCAATAGGATGAGAGATGACTTACAATAGGAACTAATTTTAGGCTAGTAAAGAGATAGGTATGTTTGATTTTTGGTTTTTTGGGTTTTCGCTGGAGTAATGGGAAAACAAAATTTTGGGTCCGGGGATAAGGTCAGACCTTTGCAGAGTTCAAGCTGGGGCGAGGTAGGTGATGATCTTGATGCTTTAAATTGGATTTATGGATAGATTAGGCCGACGAGGAGCTGAAGAGGGCAAAGAAGAACTTGGATCCTCTCCAAACAGCTGAAAACATATAGAACTAACTGATTCAAAGGCTAAGCACTATAAACAATGGATTCAACCTTAATCACTCATTCAACTTAGTTCAGAAGCATAATGAAACGATGGCATACATTAAACATGAAGAAACTTACAGTAAACAAAGGAGAAACATCATCAAGAACAGAACACCACAAGGATCCCAACAAGTGCCGCAAAACCCCTGATCTTTCCTTAGCCAAATATGAAAAGTATGTACAATAGTATCAAAAGTATCCCAAGAGTCCAACCTGTAGAATGCCTCAGAAATTACAATATATAGATCACTCTAACCCCTTTCCCCACCTCTAGGGGTCGAATTCCCTCTTCGGGGATCAGTTTCAACCAATTCTAATCATGGAACTACAATCTAGGCAGCTAACAACTTGCCTCTAAAAGAGTGGAAACTGATCCATTACATGATTTTTTACTCATTTGAGAGTGAATCTTCTAGAAGGGATAAAAACAAGCCAAAGTTACATGCCAAACATGAATTTACATCATAAAAACCCAAAAATTCTACCCATAAGCAAAAATGGTCCATAATAGGCGAAATACTGAGCTGGCAGCTGAAAACTCAGAAAAATCTCTAGGTGGGTCGCTCCTGAACTGCGTGGGTCGCTCATGTTCCAGGCTGATTTTGAGGTAGCTCCCGACATCAAAATTGAGCTCATGATAGCTCGTTGGAAAGCCCTGGATGTCTACTTTCCAACCCAAGTGGAATTTCTGAATTTGGAGTTGATTTGACCCTCCAAAACCTCATTCTCCTAGAGGTACTTCCTGCTGGTGCAAAAGGTGGCAGCAAGGTGATTTTCATGGTGTTTTTGAGTTGTTTGACCATCCAGATTTTGTTGAAATGCTAAGTTGACTTCAGAGGATGCATAATTAACCATGAAAAATCCAAAAATGTAAAAATATCCTCCATCAAGTGTCTCAAAAAAAAGCGAGCGCATGAGCGCGCGACCCACGTAGCTGCAAAACCTGTTTTTTAGACCAAAAATTTGAAAATGACAAAATTTTCTCCGAATTTGCCCAAATTCGGAGCGGAGGTTCTCCATCATGTATCTTGCTCATTCAATGAAGCCTCGGCCAAAATCCGGAGTGGATCAAGCCTTTTCCGCCATTTTAGTGCTCTCCTGGTGCATGCAGCTCCTGTGGTGAAAATACTGTCTCGGTTGTATGATGTGTTGTTGTCAGTCATGATGTAGCAATTTGTATGTTCAACCTGTTGAAAATGAGAAATGGGACCTCGGTGTCTTTGTCTCCATCATGATCATGTGAATGTACCTACGCTGATGAAGAAGGCGAGACCCCTTCCACGCCATGTGGAGATAGTACTCGCGCTGCTGATGAAGTCAACGAGACCCCTTCCACCCCATGTGGAGATAGTACTCGTCGTGATGTTGAAACAAAGCTCTGTGGCTTCTCTGATATGTTACCACTACTGGTGCACTGGTATGCTCCATCTCAGTGCATCAACCTCAACGATTGAGTCACTGTCCGACTCCTGCTCATACTCTGACTCTGTCTTTGTCATGGCCTGGAACAAGATATTGGCACTATGTATACTGATATAGATGCAGTGAAAAGAGAGTTATGATGTGTGTTTCAACACCCAATAAATATCCCCACTGTCAAAACACCATCAAGGAATCAAATCATGGATAAAATCTTTGTTTTAGATGAATTGGAAAAGGCACAATCTCTGTTTTGAATGCAAGTGAAATTTTGACCAAAAGGGAGCAGGCAACCTTCCAAATATTGAAAAAGTCTAGTCAAAGGAGAGCATGGCATCAACAAAATGTGTTTGTCTATGAGTAATAACCACAAAGGTCTCACTGAGGCAGTTTAAAACAAAGTCATGAAAATATTTTTGCATTGGGCAGTGAGACTCATTACAACCATCGTCATCATGGAACAAAGGGTTTTAACATGGTATAATAATGGCAATGGCCAAAATGGCAAAATGGGCATAAGAGCAATATGGTTTTGATATTATATGCAAAGCTGGATGTATCACTGCCATGAGATAACAAACAAACTCATTCAACCATTAATTTTCATTTTAAAACCCTGAAAACGATATTGCCATGACTGTGGGGTTTAAATCCTCCATTTGAAATGTTTGAAACCACCAACGATGCCACCGGTGCATTTAAAAACATCAAGCAATTGCAAATAACCTGTTTGAAGGCCGATGAATCGATTCCAAGCAAGGCTGGGTGCTCAGAATGAATCTCGAAACCCTGTGTCTGCGTGGGTCGCGCAGCCTCTGCGTGGGTCGCGCAGCCTCTGCGTGGGTCGCTCGGCCTCTGCGTGGGTCGCGCAGCCTCTTGCAGGAAGCTTTTGGAGGCCTTCCCGGTGTCCAAATCGGGCGTGTGATATCTCGTTGGAAATATATTGGAGTCTACTTTCCAACACAAGTGGAATTAGGCAATTTGGATTTCATTTACCCTGTCAAAAATCAAATCTCCCAACACTAGTCAAAATGATCAGAATGAGGCTGCCTCAAGGAAGAGTGCTGTTGCAGTCAACTTTTGAAGGTCTTCCTCAACTCAAAATTGAGCTCATGATAGCTCATTGGAAAGGTATTTCTGTCTAGTTATCATTTGACTCATCAAGCAAGTCATTTGGCCAAACATGCTAGGAGAAAAATTGATTTTCCCAAGGTCACTTCAGAGGTGCAATCAATTCTCCTGAGGCAACGGAATTTTTGACATTTCTCTAAAACCATGATACCTGTGTAAAAAGTGAATGAGGTTTTTCTTCCTTGGCATGTTATGGACAAAAACCTCTCTCAGTTTTCCCAAATTCATCTTTTATTGCTCTGAAACATCTTTTGAGTGAAACTTATCCCGATGTGTGGAACAAGGGATTTTGTCGAAATGAAGCGAAATGAAGGGGATAGAGGGCTTCTAAATTCTTGGGGAAATTTTGGGAAGTAGGGAGGGATGTTAGGAAGCAGGGGAAAGTGGAATCACAGAGATTGAGTGAGGGGAAAGGGTCCAAAAGGGCAAAACACAGGCCTAGCCTAGGAAATTGCCAAGTTTTGGCTAGAAACTAGGGTTTGTGCAAAAATGAGGAATTTGGGGGATCTCAGTGATGGGAAGTGTTTAACGAGGTATATTAAGGATAGGGGAAGGTGTTTGAACATCAAGATACAAGTTTTTCCGACGATTTGACCATCCAAGAGAAATTACCTCCAAAACCCTAGGAGAGGGAAATGGACCTTACCTAGGCACAACTGAAGCATGAACAAGATGTAAAATGACTCAATGGAACTTGACATGATGATGAAAACCCTCTGAATGATGGTACACTCGGCTGAATGGTGACATGGACTGACATTTGGACAACTTTGGAAGAAGTGAAAGCAAACCCTAGACCTAATGCCTAGTGACCAAATTTTGCTTGAAGACTCATTGTAATGACAAAATTTGACCTTGACGCTTTAAAATCACTTTGAAAGAGCATGTTTGATCACTGGAGGAAGGCTGCAAAAGCTGACTCTAACAAGATCCATTGGAGGAGGTCTTTTCATCAGATGCAACATATTTAGCCTTCCTCACTCATTTCCAATTCTTGAGTTACAGCTTCTACCCTGCAACTCAGGCATTTTGTAGTTTTTCATATTTCAACCAATCCTTCCAAGATTGACTTGAGGTAGTCTTTGGGAGCTTAGATATTCTCTCCCGATGTTGTATGAGCCATCCATATGCAGATCTATGTTGTTATGTAACTCTTGTAGAAGTACTCTATATATGACTACGCAGTTTTGATCCATAGACACTCTGCTATGTAGCAACATTCCATCTTTTGGCATATGTATTCATGAGAGGCTCATTTGCCTTGCTTATTTGAGTTATATTCATTTTTTATTGTACTCATTGCTGCTGATATGAATAATATAATGGCTCCATGATTTCCATACATTCTGGTATGAGGTTGTTCACTACTATTTCCAGCTTATGTTTATGTATTGTTGATCTCCAACTTTAGAGTATCTTAATATATTCTCATTGTTGTATAATTTCCTTATTTTGGGATATTACAGTGGTATTAGAGCATAATCTTGGCTCAGCCTATGAGTCTCAGCCAAAGAAGATCAAGATGATGAAGAAGATGAGTTTACTCACATCAGTTTTCATATCCAGAGAGGACCTCTCCAAGGAGGTCAAGAAGATGGAAGAAGGAGAAGTGGAAGGACCATGCACTTCCTATTCTGGAGTGTAAAAACTTTGGTAAACTTGAATAAGTATATATTATTATTGATAAAAGATGAGATGATTACAAGTGGGGATCACCAAGGCTTTAAATACAGCCCTACGGTGTCCCATGGAGAAGAGGCATGATCGTTGATCATGCCCTTCCACATTAATAAACCTAAGATAACTATATTTAACTAATAATTAATAAAATATACATAACATTGCCCCTCTCTTAAAGATGCTTTGTCCTCAAAGCATACGTAATGAAGGACATCGTTGACAAATGCCTGGGTTTCTCAAGAGGCGGGCTCTTGCTTCTCACATTTTTAAAAGATCGTGGAGCATCTTCTTGAGCTCAATATGTTGGTGATGTGGATAGCGACAAGATTTGATATTGATAGGGTTGGGTCCTTTCTTGACTTCCATTGGATGTTCGTGTTCCCTAGGAGGTATTTTTATTGGCATGTCTTGGAATACTTTTTCATGTTTTTGAACTATTCCTTGTTCTTCTGGTTACTCTTCGTGGTTCCTTTTTGTAGATAGAATTTCTAACAGATGAAATTGTACTATAGAGGGTGGTGCTCCTTTTTGAATCATCTTGGTCATCTGAGATGACGATCCGATGTGATTTCCTGGGGCTTGGAATCCATACAACTTGTGCTTCTACCCTTTCCATTTTAAGCTTATAAACTGCTTCTGATGGTTGGCAGAATAAGTACCTAAAGTTTGTAGCCATTGAATTCTTTAGACCACATCTACTCCTTGTAATGGCACGATGTAGAATGGAGATTCTAAATTAAAATTTTGAATCTGCAAGTTGACCTTATGGCATTTCCCTACCTTCTCAATTTTCTTACCATCAGCCACCATTACCTTCGTATTGGGCATGGGAAATGTAAAGATGTTGAGTCTTTTGGCTATGGTCAAATCTAAAAAATTGTGGCTACTACCAGTGTCAAGGAGAACCATTATGTTGTTCTTCTTAATATGTCCTTTTAGTTTTAGTGTGTGAGCTTGTGATACACCTGTCATAGCTGATAAGGACATTTGCGTTAATGCTTCCGTCATCTAGTTCTGGAGTGGCTATATCTAATTCATCATTTTTAGAGTCATTACTTTCTTCACAGTTGTACAGATTCTTTGTCTCATTTATTTTTTCACACCTATGGTTAGGGTCCCACTTTTCACCGCAACATTTTTACTTGTGCTCTCTTATCCTTTGTATTTCCGTGTTAGATTTTTCTTCTTCACGAAGATGGGGTGGGACATATTTTATGTTATCTATATTTTCAGATTGAGGAAATGTTTGTCTCGAATATACTCTTTATGATTTTGACCATGATAACATTTCAAAATTCTTTTTAGTAGCTTTTTATTTTTGCCTTGCTAGTTCTACTGATGTAATGTTGTGAAGTTCAATCTCTTCTTGTATATATGCTTTAAGTCCTGAGATGAAAGATTGGATTAAACGAGATTCTGACAATCAAGGTACTCATGTCGCTAAGGTCTCCCATTCTCGAGTGTACTCATCCACATCTCCTTTTTGGTGTAATTTGATGAATGTTGAAAAAATCTTTTTCCCTTTTATACCTTGGAATATTTTAAAGAATGCATCCTTAAATTTCCTCCAAGTGATAGCAAGTGTCGTATTTTTCCACCACATATACCAATTATATGCTTCTCCTTCCATTTTCATGGAAGCGTGTTTAATTTTTTCGTCATCACTATCAATGTCATAAATCTCAAAATATTCTTCGACTTTATTAAGCCATGCAACGCTATTTTTTTCATTACTATCATACTTAGGTAGCTCGATTTTTGCTCTTTGATGATATGCTAACGGTGGGATGAGAAATGGGTATTGATTAGAAAATGCATTCCAGAGATGCTTATTTTGAGAATCTGCATTACTATCTTCGTGATGATTTGGGGAATCAGTTTTTTCCTCATGCTCTTCTGAGTTCCCTGAATCTGCGGAATTGTTCTATTGATTTTGTTCCATATTAGGGGATATGGGTCATTGTGTCTGACTTATATTATCTATCTTATCATTTTTCTTATCGAAAAGTTCTGTCATATTTTTCATTGCTAGGCTAAGATTTTCTATGGCCTCGTTATGATTTAGCCACATTTGTCTTTCTAATCAATTTGTCATATCTAGAACCTTTTTGATATCGTTAGAGTTTCCTACAAATGTACCTTCAATACTGACTAATCTTTTTCCAAAGTCATCGGAATTATTATTGATTTGTTTCTCAAGATCCAGCAATTTTTTTTGGAAATCGGCCAGCGACATTGAGGAAGACATTGAACGCGTATGCGGTGGTGAATATTTTTCTGCTAGTTTTTTTATTTATAATTAATTAATTAATTAATTAATATTTAATTATTTTTTTTTGTTTTTTTTGTTAGTGAGATGGATCGGCAACATCATGTAGCTTTCACACGTGAGGCGCGGGGTCCAACCCCCCGGCTACCACTATAACCTCTCAAGGAACTGCCCAGCCTGCAAGAGCGGTACCCAGATAAGACGAGACTTGAACTCGTGACCTGCTTAACAGCACGAACACCTTAACAGTGTGTCTGCTGGCCACTAGCCCATGCCCCTACGGGCTAATATTTAATTAATTAATTATTATTATTTTTAAATAAATTATATAATTATTATATATATATATATATATTTATGAATTGAAAATTATATAACATATATTTATTATATAATTCCAAAACAACCACAAAAATTTCATTCCCTCCAAATATATTAACAAGGACTTTTATTTTGTCGTTCCCTCAAATTGACCACGTCTCTTCGTGTAGTGGTGCAATTTTTTTTTAAATGTACAGCAGGGAGTTTTTAAAATTTAAAAACAGAAAACGTGAGGATAAAAAAAAAATAATGAACGCAGGCTGCGTTAGACGGAGGCAGGCCAAAATCCGAGAGGGAGGGTGGCCGAGAGTGAAAGCTATGGAGGGGTGGGAGGAGAGGGTGGGAGTGTGTGGAAGGAAGATGACAGAAGATGAGTGGTGGGGGAGGCGGCAGCAGGATGGCGAGAAGGTGGGCGTGAGGCAGACAGGGCAGCAGGAGAAGGTGGGTAGGGACACGGGGAAGAGGGTGTATGAGCAGGGTAGGGAGAGGTGAGCGACAACCAAGGGCCATGGTAGGGAAGAGCTAAGGGGGGTGGGGATAGGAGGGGTGGGTGTAGGGATAGGAGGGATAGGCGGGTAGTGGTGAAGGTGTAGGGTGGGTAGGTGAGGGGAGCAGAGTTGTGTGAGCGAGGAAGACAGGGTGGAGGGCTGAGGAGAACAGGGCTATGGGGAGGGGAATGTGAGGGGAGTGCAGTGAGAGATGGGGTGCAGGGCGAGTGAGTGAGGCCGAGGGGCCGAGGGTTAGGGAGGGAGTTGGAGTGGGTGAGGGGGAGGGGGTGCGTTTGCGTAGAGGGAGAATGTCGAGTGGAGAGTGTAAGGGGGATGGGTAACAAGGGAAATGGAATGTAATGTAATGGAGGGGAGTGCTATGTGAGGGGGAAGAGGGAAAAAAAATTCTAGAGAAGAAAAATCTGTAATTTTTTTTCTTTTTTAAACAAATGCTACCCACAAGCACTCGATTTAAAAAAAATCTGCAATTCTGGAATTTTCTTGTAATTCCTTAATTCTTGGTGATCACACAAATCCTGAAGAGTGATTTATCTGATACCAATGGAATGTAAAAACTCTGGTAAACTTGAATAAGTATATATTATTATTTATAAAAGACGAGATGATTACAAGTGGGGATCACCAAGGCTTTAAATACAGCCCTATAGTGTTCCTTGGCGAAGAGGCATGATCATTGATCATGCCCTTCCACATTAATAAACCTGAGATAACTATATTTAACTAATAATTAATAAAATATACGTAACATATTCTCACAGATCTCTCAAAATTCTCTCGGTCTCGGCAATGGAACCATTTGTTGGCTCGAGGGGTCCTGACCCAGGTTTGGAGGTTAAGGTTTACCAAAAAACAACTATACTACTGGCCCTTTCGACAGTGATCTTCTTCCGCAGACCAAAGTCTCACCCGAAGCAGTATGGGAGGGTGCTGGAACCAGGTTTCTGCACCCTGGGAGAGAGCAGGTAAGTCAAGCCGGTCCATAGCTATCAGATCTATACAGCCAGAGGTCGTTCTCAGGAGTTTCAATAACTAACCAGAATACAGTTTATCAGATCTAAACAATAGGCTCGCATCCATGTGCATACTATTAGCTATAATCATAGAATATAATATTTGCAGCTGATTAACAGATCATAGATACATTTATTATAACACGCTCAATTAGTAGCTTACTAATAGATACATCATCATATAACTCAATTCCGCATCAACCATAACATGACAAATCCAAATAACATTAGATATCCACAATAATTTTGCACGTATATATCATTACCCAAAAATCCTCTTAAATTCCTCAAATTACCACCTGCGCACACAGCCAGCAGAGTCTACACACAGTAGGACAGAGGATCTCCACACACACAGCCAACAGGAGTCCCAACCCAAACAACCCTACCACAGTTCTAATAGTTTGTACTTCACGTCAATCTCTATTCATTCCTACCAATGACTCAAAAAAGGTTCATCTATTTATAGCGATTTAGCCTACACATCCAATGGTATGCAAACCATGGGTTGCAGACTCTTCGTCTACCCTTGACCCATTTACAATGAGTTAGGGGCTTTGACCCACCCCAAAACCCCTGTGTTAGACTAAACAATACAAAATTATGCAAAAATGGACAAAATTCATAGCCTTTGGGATACCCTGCTCCAACACCTTGACCGGTATATGGGATACGTAGCTCAACATGTGAATGAGACCATTCCAGAGCTTAAGAATGCCCTAAATCAACAGTTTCAAAAGCCTAAATCCTACTCCCAGATAGTGAATGATCTAAAATATTTCAAGCAAGGACGCTCTGCCTCTGTATCGGAAGCTGACCAACGGCTAAAGAAGGTGATCATAGAAGGGGAATTTATGTATGATGATATACAGCACAAGGAATGGTTCATTGCTATGTTACTACCTCACCTGCGCGTACCTATGGGTCAGCAAGCCATTGAATTGTAAGAAAAATCCTTGGAAATTTCTATGAAGTTGGAGGTTGTGCCAAGAGATGATACCCAGTTGCGAGTACAACAAATCCAAGGGCAGCCAAAGGTGATGCACATGGAGATCCAGAACCTGTGAAAGGACCGAGTGAAGGAGGCTAGCCCAGACATATGGTGCATGTGATGTAGGGTATCCGACCATGCCAAGGATCAGTGCCCACTACTGGCAGACTACCTACAGGCGGGGGGACCCAGTCCGTTGTGCTTGGGACCAAGTGGACCAGCGTTATGGTGTGATGATTGTCACGTAGCTAGCCTGCATGATACTAACCAATGGCCCTGTCTTGGTTTGTATGTCCCGAAACTAAAGCAACAATGGTCCAGGTTTTTCCAATCAGTAGGACATGATGAGCAGAACTGCCAAAATTATGATCTGATGATAGAATAGGGAAACCTATATAGGGTACAATCAGACCCTTCTTCACCAAGATCCCCCTCAGGCATAGGTGGCTCCCTAGCTAAGGGCAGGGGAGGGGTACGAGGTGGAAGCGCGGGTAGGGGAAGAGGACAACTGATCTGCGATAATTGCAGAGAGGTAGGGAAATTTTTGAGGGATTGCCCAAACCTTGCAAGAAAATCCTGTAGATACTGTCGACAACTGGACCATGTGATTGAAGTCTGCCCAATTCTGATAGCCAAAATATAGGAAAATTAGTAGACACCTATGTAGAATGTAAAAAGGGTTAAGACAAAACCTCAAGATGAAGGGACAAGCGTTAATGTCATAACACATAGCGGCATGGCCACCGGGGGAGCTGAGGAGAAATTTGTGGCTGAGCCTCTTATCCAAAAAGCAACCATCAAGCAAGAAGGTTTGGACTTATAGAAGGAAAAAGAAACCTTTGTCACAGCTCGCCAAGACATTGCTAAGGCTGAGGCATCTACTTCTCAAGTCCCCGTAAACCTCAAAGCTGATGATGAGGTCAAACCATTTTTGCAGGCATTTATGAAGCTGCTACGCAATCAACGGGCTTCAAAAAACCTCCAAGCACTAATAGACAGCTACACAGAAAGAACTAATCCACCCCTGGAAGCACAAATTGTACAAGCATAAGAAATGCACTAGTAGGGAAATGCAGCTAACAATGCAAATTGGTGATTATGAAATGGATTAGGTTATTTTGGACCTAGGATCAGATGCAAACATACTACCCAAGCAAACTTGGCAGCGAATGGGAGAACCAAAGTTGGAATGGTCCACTATCCAGCTGTGCATGGCCAATCAACAGAAGATCATACCGTTGGGGAGACTTTCAAGGATCATGGTAGATATCGCAGGAGTTAAGGTCTGGGCCAACTTTGAGATAATTCAGATCGTAGAATATGCAGACCCCTATCCTGTGCTCCTAAGGTTGGACTGGGCCATAGATATGGGAGGTATCATCAACTTAAAGAAACAAAGCATGGTGTTTGAAAATGAAGGTACGTGGGTAATAGTACCATTAGACCCTATGAAAAGAGAATGGTATATGAAGCCATTGCGCGATGAAGATGATGTGGATCATGAAGAAGAGGATGTGGATCATATTTATAGGTTAATTGTGTGGGATGAAGATTGGATCAATCCCACATTTGATGGTGTACTTTGCTGGGAAAAGGATAGCGAATTTTTCTCTGACTCCGATGGAGAGATGGAAAATTGGCAGAATCGGTTACATGATGTATCTACGCTGCGATGTCTTAAAATCACCAAGAACTTCCAATGCATCTCCTCCGAGGTAAGAGAACTACCCTACTTTGATGGTTTTGGTAGTATTAAGGAGTTTTTGCGAACATTTTAAGCTCAGGTTCCGAGAGACCGAAGGTTATGGGCCCTTAATCTAGCCATGCGTGCCACACCTGCGAGGTGGTGGGACACGCATAAGGGGGAATTCCAGGATTGGGAAGAGTGTTGGGATATGATGATCCTGCGATTTCAACCTCCGGTTCACTTGTGAATAAAAACATTCCTTGGGCTAGGGGACCTGCGCAAGAATTTGTTCACTTGGATGGAGAAATGGTGTGACCAGACTACAGAAGAATGGGTTCACCTATTTATTCATGCCTTGGGACCAATTCCCACCACATGGTACTTAGATGCAGAGCTACATTAGCACACCCACCACTGGGAAACATTAAAGGATGAATTTTTAGGAACATTTGGGTTAGCAGGGGAAACAAAGGTGCTTGACGAAGCTCTGCAAGATATAGATATCTTCGTATTTGATGAATCATGCCCTTACACAGCACTTGGGGCACGAACATGGGAAATGCAGATGCAGGATATTTTCAACTGCTGAAATATAGCCATCGAAGAATGCGTTGAAGATCCATGCAATGTCTCTATCTCAGAATCAGAGGGAGAGCGCACAGTTGCAGGACTTCCACTACAAACTGTCAATGTTATGAAGCCTTTGAAGCTACGAGAAGTCAACATTGTGTTGAGCAGTGGAAAAGGTATGAAATCACTGTGTATTTTCTCATTATTTTACTATAGACATAATCCTTTTTACCTTAGAAAGATGATTTATTATAATAATTATGGTAGAATTGGAAAGATGTATGTTTATTGTAAAAAGATGAATAAATATTGCTTTTTTTTGATAAAAATAGGAATAAATATTTCTTTTTTTTTTATGAATGAGGTTGAGATGAATGCAACTGTTGTTCCTCCAGCGCTAGAACAAATCCTGCCAAAAATAAGGAAATCTGAACGCATCGCTAAGAAAAGGCAAGGGACAACTTGGCCTCGGTCAAAGTAAACCATGTGATAACTAAAGGAAGGGAAGTGAATCCCTCAGGATCCTTCGATCCCGAGGGATAGATGTTCAAGCCTCATCTTATTCCTTGTCTTGTCCGTCAGGGTCTGATATATAAGGCAACACCTTTAGTGATTAAAGGAGTCGGAGATTCTTGTATTCAAAACATTTCCTTTGTAATATTGTGTTTTATTGACTCTCGGATTTAGAGAGCAATCTCTGTAATACTTTATGCTCGACTAATATAAAACACACACTTCATTTCATCTCTCAAATTCTGAAGTAGCCCAGTAGTGTTTCACTAGTGCTTAGGGCCCGGCCCTGGTGAAATCACCCTGCTGTTTGTATTTCTAACCGTTGCTTACTGTTGTGTGAAGTTGTGTTTAAATTCATTACGATTATAGACTTGATTGATTGCTGTTGGATTGAATACAGATTCGTTGTGAGCATTAACGAACTACACTGCTATTTTATCATTTGCAAGAAGTGTATTCGCTGTTAATTTACCTTGCTATCTTTATAAATCTTTGCTGCTCTATATTCAATTCTAGTTGTTTTTCTATTGGTTTATGATTCTTTATGATTGACTGTTTTGTAGTATTAGCTGTCGACAGGGTTGAAGTATTAATATTAGTTTCCTGATTGCGTTAAGTTTAGAATTGTTGTTCAATTCATGTTTTTTGTTCCATTCCTATTTATTGTTCATTTCTGATTCATATATTTAGATTAGCAGATCGATTGGTTACAATTTCTGTGTACGCATAGGAATTACGAGTTGTTGTTCCATTCCAGATTTTGTTATTAGAGGAATTTCCTTTCAGTTATTTTCATAAGCAAGTAGTTTGATTTTGATTTCATTTTGATTTCTTTAAGAACAAGACCACCAACTGTAGAGAACATTGGTTACTGCTTCCAAGTTCCCAGATTGGTTATCTTACCTCAGTGTGATTTCAGTTGCATCGATTTCTAAGGGAATGAGTTATTGCTACTGTATCCCTGATCGATGTTTTGCATATTGATGTAGTTAATATTTCAGAGCATTTAGATTTATGTTACTGTAATTAGATTTCTTTACAAGCATCTGTTTACTCTTGTATCTATAATTTTGTACTACATCTTCATAGCATTATTATTAGTGAATTGCAGCCTCAGACAGAGTACACTCTTGAAATAAAAAGTTGCTCCCGGATTGATAATTAATGTAGGCTAATTAGGTGTTTAGAATATACCTTCTTATGCTCTTAAATTTTGGCGCCGTTGCCCGGGAGAGTGTATGCCATTTCAAAGGAGTGATGCACAATTGATTTTCTTCTGCTTGCGAAGAATTGGGTATTAAAGATGGAAGGTAAGAACCTGCACACTGGGCAAGAAACACACTTGCTCATAGCTCGCTTCACAATAGAATTAGGTAAGCTTATTTCTTTAGGTAGGAATGAAGGCTTGTTTTCTTGAATGAATAGACTAGCTAAGAAAAACAAAATTCCTCCTAAAATTGAAAAACCTAAGGGACCGGTGACCCTTGGGCAGACAACTTTTATTGACAAAATCCTTAAAAGCACTGAATCTCAACCATCAGTAGGACCTAGGAAAGTTATCTCTAGATAGCCTACTAGTTCCCTTCAGGCTACAGAGTCACCATCTGAAGCCTTTGCTGAGATACATAGTCAAACAGTGGGAATTGAGCAAGATTCCCAAGAAATTGAGAATCCCTGCATAATTTCCCCTCAAGAAGGGAACTCTAGTAATCTCCGTGAAGGATAAGGGGAAACAGGAGAAGCAGAAGAACCAAAATCTCCTATTGAAATAACCCAAATAGTAAGCATACCAGATAAGGGTAGTGTTGTTAAAATCATTCAAAACCAAGGTCCTGAATCACCTCAAAAAGTAGGTCAACAAGGAATATTTATTGTCCAGACCAGGAAAGTGTTGTCAAGGCCATTCCTACTCCTTATAGTTAGCCTAGGAATTCCCTTGAGATCCCAGAAGGATATTGGCACATCTTTGACCAAACGGCCCAGAACCAAAATCAGAACTAGCAGACACCCCATCAAACCTCTACGCTGCAATATCCTATAGTAGATACTGCAATCAATGCACCTATGAAGGTTATTCCCCTTCAACATATTCCCACATTTCATTTCTTAACATCAGAAGATCTAGATGCATTTTTGTTTGAATTCGATGTGTTATGCAAGGGATATGATTATACCACCGATCCCCAAAAACTAGTACTATTTCCTTCTACATTAAAAGGAGCAACTTTACGATGGTTTATGGGGTTAGGTGGGGGTGTTATAACTGATTGGGATCAGATGAAAGCTGCATTTTTTAAGAAGTATCAAGATTATTGCAGGTCTCGGGAACTAAAAGATGAAATATTCCAGATGAAAGAAAAACCAAATGAAACCTTGGAAGAATATGTGGAATGGTTTCAATACAATCTTCAGAGATCTCCTTATGCATCTTTACCCTTACCTGATAATGTGCTGAAAAATACATTAATTAGGGGAATGAAAGATCAATGGGTTGAAACATTGAATATTATGGGAAAAGGTGATATCTATCAAGAAAGCTATGCTAACATCATTGATTTGTGTATCAGGAGTTCAAGGGGCAACACAAGGCTAAAATCAGCAGAACGTGATATGATTACAAGAGACAACAAGACCTCCAATGAAGGTGTGACTCGTGCAGAGATTTGAAACCTGCTCGAAGATTTTAAGACAGATATACTTGGGACTCTAACAACGCAGTTCGACATTATGCAAGCCAAACAAAATCAAGCAGAAGCAGAGTAAAATTTGGCAATATTTTGTCCTAGATGCAGGAAGAAACACAGCCACAAAAAATGCCTGCTAGATGTAATCAAAGTTTGTGCCATTTGCATGAAAGATCACCCGACAGAAGGATGTCCCTCACTTCCTGGCCTAAAACCAGTTTATAAGGAGGAAGAAGAAGAATCAGAAATAATATGTCTACTTAATCAGAGCCGACAATGGTAGCCACGACAATCAGGTATGCCAACTGATCCATTTTCTTATTTTCAGCCGCCTCAATACAATGCTCAACAATATAATGGAATGTGGAAAAATCAACCACCTTTCCCCAATTGGTCACAACAACCATTCCCTACAACATCATGGCCAAATCAAACTAATCAAACTAATTAGCCAAGTTTTCCTTTCTGCCCACCGTTTTGGAAAAACAATACTTATCCAACACAATGGTCCCCCTCTACTTCGCAGAGCTAGGCCTGGCAGTCAAACTGGAAAATACCTACAAATCATCCAGCTGGAACAATCCCTCTCTCTCAACCTACACTGCCATCTCCCTATACAAACCCCTAGAGCAACTTAAGACTACAACTCCCAGCCCAGCCCAACCCAAACCCAAACCCAAACAATAGGCCAGTTCAGTCTGTCCAAATAATGGAACCCCCAGAATTAGAAACTGAACTGAGGGATTGTAATGACCTTCAATTAAGGTCTAGGAGCATAGTAGAAACAGAGAGAAACAATAATGTTCATATTAAAGATCAGTTACCTGTAGAACAAACATTACAAAAAGAGAAGGAGGTTCAACAACAAAATCAACAACAAGTAACAACTTCCTCTCCATCGTTCCCAGAACGATTAATCATACCACGCCTATTAGAACATCCTGATTTTGATCTTCTGGGAGAATTAAAAAATTTATGTATAAAAATCCCTCTCCTTCAAGCTATCCAAGACATCCCTATATATGGAAAAACCATTAAGGAATTATGCACAAGGAGCCAAAGAGGAGAATAACCACCAATCCAACTATCCAAATAGTCAGTACTTTATCTTAGTTATTATCAGGAATGGAAACACCCATAAAATACGAAGACCCGGGAAATCCCATAGTGACAGTGAAAATCCATGGGAAATTTTTTCCAAATGCCTTATTTGATTTGGGAGCAACAATCAATATCCTAACAACCACCACCTGTCAAAAACTTGGCATTATATCGCTAGAACCAACAACAACCTTATTGGAATTGGCCAACCGATCATTAGTCAAACTAGAGGGTACACTACAAGATGTAATGGTATCAGTAGATTCCTGGGAATACCCTGCTGACTTCCTGGTTATCAATCCAAAGAACCGGCTAGATGGACACCCGTTAATCTTAGGTAGACCTTGGTTGGAAACTATCGATGCTTATATTGGATGCCGATAAGGCAACATGACAATAACAAGGGGAAACTATGTCAAGAATTTAGCTTTATATCCCCTAGCCCAGCCAAGCCTATCAATAATCAAAACAAGAAAACAAATTGTATCATATCTTATGGAAAATATGAGATCACATCTAACTATAGAAGATTCTCTTGATTTTAAAGATCAAACAGAGGATGATATCATTAATAGTTTTATTAATAAACCACAAATCAGATCCCATCTACAATGTCACATGATCAAGGAAGCATTTGATAATAAGGAAGAAGAAGATCCTCTGAAAGACATTCCTGATCAAGTAATACTCACTACTTCTGTGTACAATAGTAAGATTGTAGAAATTGAGTCGGGAAAAACTCTAAACATTAACAAAAATATGACTACTGAACAAGAAGAGAAGTTGGTCCAACTATTGCGGAAATACAAAGCAGCCTTTGCATGGGATTACCCAGACATGAAAGGAATTGACCCCCAATTGTGTACACACCACATCTATATTGAAAAATATCTGAGACCCATTCACCAACCCCAAAGAAGACTAAACCATCACCTTAAAGATATTGTGAAAGATGAATTACAAAAGCTATTGGATGCTAATTTCATTTACCCAATATATGATAGCAAGTGGGTCTCTCCATTAGTAGTGGTACCAAAGAAGAACGGAAAGTGGAGAATATGTGTAGATTATCGTGAACTTAACAAGGCAACCCAAAAATACCACTTTCCCCTTCCTTTCATTGACCAGGTATTAGACACATTGGCAGGAAAGAAATTATTTTCCTTCCTCGATGGCTTCAGTGGGTACAATCAAATCCAGATTGCCCCTGAAGACCAAGACAAAACTACTTTTCCCTGTCCATGGGGAACATTTTCCTACCGAGTCTTACCCTTTGGTCTATGCAATGCCCCTGCTACATTCCAAAGGGCCATTCTCAGCATCTTTGCAGACTTAATAAATGAAGGGCTCGAAGTATATATGGATGAATTCACACCTTATGGAGATGATTTTGAGCCAGCATTGGAAAATTTAGAAAAGGTGTTGCAAAGATGTATTGACACTAGGCTTTTTTTAAGCCATGAAAAATGTCATATGATGGTAATCGAAGGAGTTATCTTAGGGAACTATATTTCAGCAGCTGGAATTCAGGTGGACCTAGCTAAAATTCAGAAAATTTTGTTAATACCCACACCCACCACACAAACAGAGGTACGTAGCTTTCTTGGATTTTCTGGTTATTATAGGATATTTATAGAACATTATGCTCAAATAGATGCACCTTTATATGCACTAACTGGAAATTATGATTTTATTTGGACAGATAAATGTGACAATGCCTTCAACGATCTGAAAAAAGCTTGTTTCAATAGCCCCAGTGCTGAGGGACCCAAATTGGAATTTTCCATTCCAAATTTCATCCGATGCCTCAGACACAGAAATTGGAGCAGTATTTAGGCAGGAGGACGAAAAGAAACCATATGAAATCTATTACATTAGCAAAAATCTATCCCCTGCTGAATTAAATTATACTGTGACTGAGAAGGAATTTTTAGCTGTAGTACATGTTGTAAATAAGTTTAGACATTATATAACTGGGTATCTTGTAGTACTATATACTGATCACTCTGCCATTAAATTCTTAGCAAATAAACCTGTTACAAATCAAAGAGTGACAAGATGGTTGATTTTATTGTAGGAATTTGACATTACAATCAAAGATAGACCTGGAAAAGAGAACCATGTAGCTGATTTTCTGTCAAGAATGCCAAAGCCAAAAAACACAGAAGCAGTTGAAGACCACTTCCTAGATGAACACTTGTTCGTTGTTACTGTTAGAACCCCATGGTATGCTGATATAGCAAATTATTTGGCAATAGGTAAACTACCTAAACATCTATCCCTTAATGAACGAAAGTAGATAATACAGCGTAGTACCCAATTCTCTTGGATTGGGGGCTACCTATTTCACACGACGACAGATATGAAAATAAGAAGATGCATCTGGGAGGACAAGGTATTTTATATTTTGAAAGCATGCCATGATGGGCAGTGTGGCGGGCATTTTGTAGATCGTAGAACTGCCTATAAGGTTTTACGAATAGGATATTATTGGTCTACCATCTTTAAAGATGCCAAAAAAATTATGAAAGCCTGTGATAGCTGCCAAAGGGCAGGTCACCCTGGGTAGTCTAATGAAATTCCTTTGAACCCTCAACTAGTAATTGAACCATTTGAACGCTGGGCGCTCAATTTTGTTGGCCCTATTAGCCCCCCATCAAACCAAAAAACATAAATCCTAGTTGCAACTGAGTATGTCACTAAATGGGTTGAAGCAGAGGCACTTTCAAAAGGTACATAGGACTCTGTAATACAGTTTCTTTTCCAAATCTTTGTGCGATATGGCCTCCCAAGGGACATAATCACAGATGGAGGACCGCAATTTGTAGGTAATAAATTAGCTGAAACACTACAAAATTACCACATTCAGCACAAGATTACAACCCCATATCACCCACAGGCCAATGGCCAAGTAGAGAGCACGAACAAAGTGATTGAATCTATATTAACAAAAACCGTTGCCTCACACAGACGTGATTGGGCCTACAAATTGCCGGAAGCATTGTGGGCATACCAAAAAACGTGGAGACCCACTACGAGATATTCACCATATCAATTGGTATGTGGAAAAGAGCCCATATTTCCAATAGAATTTGAAATTTAGACATTAAGAACAGCCCAAAAGGTGGGTCTAGATTTAAATGAAGCCCAGGCCAAAAGACTGTAGCAAATTAATGAGTTGGATGAAATTGGGCTCTCTGCTCTTCAGCACACATCGTTAATTCAACAGTAGAGAGTAAAATGGCATGACACCCTCATCAAATAAAATATCTTCCATGAAGGAGACTGGGCACTCCTATATGATTCTAGGTTTCATGATTTTCCAGGGAAACACCAGACACGATGGTTTGGGCCTTATGAAATACAAAAAGTTCATGACAATGGCACTATTACATTAACCACCATTGATAGATCTGGACATTCCTTCAAAGTAAACGATCATCGAGTATGATTGTATCATAAACCGCTTACTTGAGAATCCTTCTACCAACAATTACGAGAAGATTCTACCATGAAAATTCTGGCTGAAGGGGATAATTCCTCTTCGGCACCCATTTATTAAATCATTTATTTTTTTAAATTTTGTACATAAACATTGTTCATTTATTTTGATTGTTTTTTTCATGAAATTCGTTTTTTTCAAAACCCTATTTATTTTGTTTATTTTGAGTGTTTTTTGTTCCTTTTGAAAGGAAGAACAGTTTCGCAGTTTCTTGCTGTTCCTTTCGGAAGGAACAACATTTACATAGAGTGTTTTTGTTGTTCTTTTTAAAGGAACAACACCTTTTGAGTGGATTGTTTTTTTTTTAGATCATCATTTTGAGGATTTATGATGACTCTTCTAAAGGCAAACATACTATTCATATAAAATCATACAAATTAAAGCTTACTATAATCATCAAATCAAAAGAAATTGTCATTTTTAAGAAAGTTTTTTAGCAATGATCAGGAAAATGAAAAAGGGACATATTCAATAACATGGCTTTGTTGTCTTATCACCACTGAATTAATATGATCGATTATCCTTATCATGTTGGTTCTTTCCCATATTTTATAACTTTCTTTGATTTTTACTTATGGAGTAGGAATAAGGGCATATTATTTTCTATTGATATGCTCAAACTTCTTCCACCATCCCTACTCTTAAGGACCGCTGAGCCATCCTTTATGTATAAGTAGGAAAGTGCTATATGAAAAAGAAAAATATTTACATATTTCACTAATAATTTTATGATTTGGCAGATGGAGGATAGGGGGTCTCATCAAGAGCCAGCCTACCATGATCATAAGGAAGCAAGTGAAGTGGCATTCCCATCATGGCCACCAAACCAAGGATATGGTCCAATGGAAAATTGAAAAAATTAAGAAGTCCTTGGAACATGAGGTCTCATCACGAGTCGGCCTGCCCACTTTTCACTTATTCCTGGTGAATGGCATTGTGATTTATCTGGTCACCAAGCCAGCATAATGGCCTCCATTATGACACTTAACAAGCACTTCCTCAGCATAAATAAAGGACAATGGTTCCAAGGGTGAGAAAGCAACTTTGTCAAGGTTATGGACACCTGTGGGCAACAGAGCTCTGCTGACGGTATTGGAGTCACATTTATACACATCAATAGTAATATTAAACCCTTTTTCCTATATCTCTATTTAAATATCAAATGAAAGTATGAATCCCTAACCTTTGATTTCAAACCTATTATACATGAAAATCATCATAAATCGATCATATTAGTTTGAGTGGGTAATAAAAGCATTTGTACTTATGTTTATCTTAAGCTGTCCATTCTCTTTATCTTTGAATCATTGCAAACGTTTCTATATCTATTTATGATTTATCACATGCATTGATTTCAGTAAATGCTATAATTTGATTGAATGTATCATAATTATGTCTGCTTTTTCCTACTGTACAACTATTGTGCAGCACTTGCCTCTCTTAATTGACGACCGAGGATGACCTATCATCCTTCAGGGGGGCACAGATGTCTACATGCAGATCAAATCCCGATATTTCTTTACGTGTATGTGAACCAAATCCCTACATTCTAGTGAATAACAAAAATTTAACGATATTATTCCAATTCACCGTGCTGTGTTGTTCCATTACAATCACTGTGTGTTTGGAAATAAGTAACAGTGTGTAGAGATTATGGGAGGATGACCAATTCGTAATGAGCCGCAAGTGCTAGTTGTTTCTGATGCTGCACGAGAGATTTTGGAAAAATTGGGATGGATTACATATTTCACGAGGATTCAGCAACCCCATGAAACAATGGCCACTGAGTTTTTATAGAACTTGCAAGAAGGATAATCCATGGTTAGAGGAAGATAGATAGTTGTAACCGATGAAATAATTACAGAGGTGTCTAGTATACCAGCACAAGGAACTATATGGACTCAGAAGAAGGTCAGGCTTCAAGAAGCCATGAATATTTTTCAAGATGACGGACAGACATTGGTTGTCAAAGGAAAAGGAGTTCAACCAGCATCATTGGGAGAACCATGGACGAAATTGGCCAAGATAGTGCAGGCCTATATAACATGCGACGGAAGGAAAGACGTGATAAGACCTCACCACCTTAAGTTACTGGCTGTATTAAAATATAAATGCACTATAAATTTTCCTGCATTTTTAAATTCCTTACTGCATGATATTTCCCGTAGTATAAGAAAAGCTCAGCATGCAAACATGGTGGTCAACCACCATTGCCTAATCAAATTAACAGTGAGTCGTAGCCTCGCCCAACAATAGAACATCTGGGAAGAGTTGATATTCTCCATTGGTGGAGGGCTAGCTTTACTTGCCCAAAAATAGAAGAGAATGGATTGCTTAACAACTAAGCCATCAATTCACAGATAGTCCCTCCGTTCAAAATGAAGTAGGGGAATGATAGAAGGACTTTCGGGCAGAAGTAGCTAGCCCTTGGAATTTCCCGGCTCGGAGGATGAACAACCTCCACACTTGGAAGGAGTAATTCCTCGTACTGTTGAAGAAGAGGAAATTGAGGGAGAAATTCACTACTCGGATGAAGAATAAATGACCCACCACACCAGTGGTGAGAAACAAACCAGTGCAGAAGAAGGAAATAATGAAGAAGAGGAAATTGAGGGAGAAATTCGATATTCGAATGAGGAAGAAGGTAGCTATCATACCTGTGAGGAGGACGAAGATAATCATATCAGTGAAAGAGAAGGAACATAGCCTCTTGAAAATACTACTGCAAATTCACCATGAAGCCCTTTACGGGAAGACCAATTGGCCCAAATTCTGGCCAATATGAGTGACTATGTGCAGCCTCATAGCCCTTTGGACCTTAACATTGATATAAATCAGTTGCAGGAGCACTCTGCTGTCAACAAAGAAATAGCTGAAGAAATGCTGGATGAAACAGAAAACCCTAACGAAGTAATAGAATCAGCTAGGGTTGCTTCCCCTGAAAAGCATGAACAGGAAAAGGAGAACACTGAAGCAATATCCCAACTTGGAAGTTCTCAGGGGATTGTAGAGTCAATTGAGGGTATAATTCCAGAAGAATTTTTCCAAGGGAATATGAATATTGAAGAAGAACCCCAAGAAGAAAACCAAGAAGAGAACCCAACTGAAGGCATGGCTGATGAGGACCAAAACCCTGTTGAGCAAACAGGTTCAGAAAAAGGAACAACCATTCCATTAAGAAAAAGGAAGAAAGTAACTGAGATTGAAAAGCTTCGGAGGGAACGAATGAAGTGGAACAACTCAGGCAAACCATTAGGGTTCTTATAATGAAACAAATGCCCAAGCGAGCCCCCAAGAGAAGAATTATAGTCACCAAGCGAACTTCGAAAAAGATAAAAGTGGCCGCTAAGATGAACCCCCAAGTAGCAAAAGCTATGGCTGAGCCTAATTATGGAGATACAGAACAACAAACAACTGTTCTAGCACAAGCTATTCCAGAGGGACCCAGTTCAAGTGAAAACATGCAAGCTAGTAGTCATAATACTTTTAGTGACCCTACATTAGCCGGACTCTAAGAGGAGTTGGCACAAGCTCGACGGGAAAGTTAAAAGTTGGAAGAAGACACTGTCCCTAGGAAGAGATATCAAGATTTGCAGTAGCAGATGAAGACCATCCATGAAGTAGAAGCTGAAGCCCACGAGAAGTGTCGAAAAGCAGAGGAGAAGGCTGAAAAGGTAATGAATCAATTAAAATTATCCCAGAATTGAATGGACACTCTCTGCTCATTGTACATCGATATTTTAGCTTGTAGATGCCCTGCCAAGAACTATGCTTTATTTTTATTAGAAAGATATTTACAGATAAAGATTAAGGCAGTTAGGGTAGGAAAATATATAGAGCTAAAAACTATACATGACTTTGTAACATGCTGTAAACTCTATGGGATAAAGGTACAACGCCTCTTGTGTGAGTTTTATTTGCATAATCTAATACTGGAAAATGATTGTGAGATAAATCCTAGCCCTTTTGTGGGAGATATCCAATACCAAGCGTTTATTTCCTTTTCTGTTAATCAGTTAAAATGGCTTAAAGCCTATAATTTTTTTCAAAGGTAGGAAAATGAATTAGATTTGTGGGTTAGGAGTGAACCTCAGCACCCATTTCAATTTTGGGCTAGGCAGAAGAGTTTGATGACAAAGGAAGGTGTTATCCAAGCATTGGGGCCTGTCCATAAATCGATTATCTTGAATGGGATAGATTATTTCTTATCTATTAGAAACCAGGCTTACATAGTGGCTATGGTCCGATGGGGAATTTCCAATTGGAATGTGCAAAATAGAGAACCATTTAACTATAAAAACTTTGGGCTAGCTGCAGACCGCTTGGTTTCCTATAGTAATCTCATTTTGAAAGAAGGACCATTCTGGCTAGGGTGTAGGTTTCGAAGCCCCATTGCATGGTATCTTGCTACAGACTACAAAGCCATTTATGAACTACTTGAAGGACAAACAGAGCATGTTTTCGAAGCATTAGCTACACTGCATGGTTTTAGGCCTTTTGATGAAAAACCTTATCCGGCTTATTCTTTAACTGCTCTGCATGTGAACTATAGTTTTCATGAGGACATGAAAAAGATTAAGTAGGGGGGTATGTTGAGCAGTGGAAAAGGTATGAAATAACTGTGTATTTTCTCATTCTTTTACTATAGACATAATCCTTTTTACCTTAGAAAGATGATTTATTATAAGAATTATGGTAGAATTGGAAAGATGTATGTTTATTGTAAAAATATGACTAAAGATTGCTTTTTGTTGATAAAAATAGGAATTAGACGAAGTGAACAGCTATACCAAAGGTGAGGTTGAGATGAATGCAAATTCTGTTCCTCCAACGTTAGACCAAATCCTGCCAAAAACAAGGAAATCCGAACGCATCGCTAAGAAAAGGCAGGGGATAGCTCGGCTTCGGTCAAAGTAAACCATGTGATAACTAAAGGAAGGGAAGCGAATCCCTCAAGATCCTTTGATCCTGAGGGATCGTTGTTCAAGCCTCATATTTTTCCTCGTCTTGTCCATTAGGGTCTGATATATAAGGCAATGCCTTTAGTGATTAAAGGAGTCGAAGATTCTTGTATTAAAAAAAATTTCTTTGTAATATTGTGTTTTATTGACTCTCGGATTTAGAGAGCGGTCTCTGTAATACTTTATGCTCGATTAATATAAAACACACATTTCATTTCATCTCTCAAATTCTGAAGTAGCCCAGCAGTGTTTCACTAGTGCTTAGGGCCCAGCCCTGGTGAAATCACCTTGCTGTTTGTTAGCCCCCTATAGATTTTTTGACAAGAAAAGTAAGGGGCTAGATTTTTTCTGAGCCTTCAATGAATGCATCTCCCCTGGAGACACATCATCCTTGAAGTCTCCTGTGCCTTTTCCCTGTGATGAAATCCCCCCTGCTGATTCCCATCATGAAGCCTCTCTGATTGCAAAAATTGTGCTCTTGAAGGCCTGCATTTGCCCCTTGCATCCCTACATAATACCCCATTTTGACCCTTTATTTACCTTTGTCAAAATTCCCCTCTGACCTTTCTAAATCATACCCATGCCCTTTTAAACCATTCCTACACCCTTTGTTTAGCCAAATTTCCCCTTCTTCCCTTTATCGTTACCCATTTTCGGCCTCAAATTTCATTAAAGGGGGCCGAAAAACCCATATTCTGCACATTGTGGTCCTAGCCCCCTACGGCCCTAGCCCCTTAACCCTTTTCCCCACATGAACGAACGCCGAAACCGAGCGCAGGCCCAAAGAGCGCTTATCTCATTTGGTTATCGGGAGCAGTTTCCGCCGTTGATCTACATAGATTGGACGGCGATCGCAGCCCCCGCAACCCCCACTGTTCACAGTCCACCTCTTCGATCGCGCCATCGCCATCCGTTTATCCATTGATCTGATGGCCCAAAATGCACCTACCCCTGTGGTCCCCGCCGCGCACTATTTCGAAAACCACCGGCTTCTATCGCACCGCCTTCGGGCAGTAGGCAGTATTTTTTTTTTAGGAGCGATTCCATACATCGAACAACGCGTGGCACCGGTACGGTTGGAAAACCACCCTCCCATCCCACATTAAAGTTCGTCCGTGGACGCAGAGCGATATCACTGTGCGTTGTCCGATCTGGGGCAGGTAATCCAACGACGATCACTCCACGAAGCTGCACACGCGATAATCCATGGCCGCCGTACCCCTGGCCCACCGTTCATCACCCTCTGACGCATTCCCAGCCATCGATATCCTCCTGAGATCGGACGGTCTAGATTCAAACTTAGCTCGCCATTGTACCATGCTGCCACGTCGCTCATTCCACGTGTTTCCGCCCGTCCTCCATATATATTCATTCAAACGATAATTTTCGAAGGTTTTCATTTAAATCTGCTGCGCTCCGCCAAATTTCACCATTTTCCACCATTCTCTGCATTATTCCACCATTTCACCAGCTGCACGGCCTTTTTCATCGCCCACACTACATCCACCCCCCCCCCCCCATTCGTTGTTTTCTTAACTTGTTTTTGTATTTTGCGGGGTTACAAAGAGGCGAAAAACTGCCATGATTCATATGTACTATTTTAATGGCGCGTTGCGCAGAGAAATTTGAATTTGGAAGCTGTTACTACACTAGAAATGTCTGGAAAGATGGCAGCAGCATAAAATATTATCAAAGGACAGTTCAATCTCCACGAAAACCTATCTGGCGCCATTAAAGCCCAGATTTTGCAGATTACGACATTTATGAAGTGGAAGAAAATTACAAGCTAATGATCAACGAGTTCAACGTTCAGTATTGAAGGTCTTTGAGCCTTAACACAGTATTTTAAAGGCAAAGCACCAGATTAGAGACATCATGGAGCACACAGAAGGTACAACACGCAAAAATTTATGTATATCAGGGTTTGCACACCAGCAGAATGTTTTCCCCATAAAGGATAGAATGCCCATGCAGCTTTTATTCTATACCATGTTCCTAAAGGATTTCCCACCCTGACAATAGTCCTACGATATCAGAAGCATTAGTTGCACAACATGGCATACTTGAATCATTGATTTTTTTTTTTTTCAGTTCACCAGAAGTACTACAGAGTAATGCAGCCAAAGTACATCAGAGACATACAGGAGTAAATGGAAGCCTGGAGAAGGCCACTCTTTCACCCAAAGGAGTGCCAGGGATAAATACACGGAATTTACACAGAATGGGCTTCGGCCTTTCTTCCTCTTCTGAGTTTTTAATGCTGCATTTAGTTTTTCACCTACCTTCTCTGCTCCACTGGAGCTATAAATTCATGAAGAAACTCATTGTAAAGGTTGTTGATTAGTTATCAGAAAATTGCGAGTAGTTTCTTTTGAGACACAATCTCTGTGTAAAGTTGTAAGATAGGATAAGGAAGATGTTTTCAGACTGAGTATTCAGCTACTGGCAATGTTGTACTTGATTGGTATTGCTATTTAATATGACAAGCACATTTCTTTGGATCATGATTTAAAGCAGCGGTGATGTTTTCCTGTCTCTGTGTTTTAATTTATTTCATTTCGTTTCTACTGGCTTGCATCAGAATATTGGCATAGGATTTACCCTTGTTAGGTACCCTATGTTTCTGCTCTCCTTGCCATTGATGTTTTTCTTCTGAATGTGTTATCTAAGAATTTATTTCAGTTAATTTAACCAGTGTAGTGGATTTTATTTCCTACTCTCTAATGTATGAATTAAATGAATATGTTCTTAGATGTTTATTGTTAAGGATTTAGCTGGAAGATTTGGGAACACTGGGGATTAGAGTTAGCCCTGTCCACTAGGATCCTTGTGCGATCAGCTGTTCTTTAACTGTGCGTTCTGAATTTGTGTTGTCTCCTCCTCTCCTACCATTCCATATCACACAATCATCTTTAAGATCCAATGTTTTAGATGACTAGCCCAATTGAAAGCCTGCCTATTGATTAGCAAGAAAATCCTTTCCTGACTCCATTGCCCAATGGTTTTGAATGCTCCCTGGAATACTTCACCTCTGCCCTTTTCCTCTTTGCTCATCCTTGTCTTACATTGAACCCTTCTTTCCTGATAACCAGCAACCAAAAAAACAATCAAACAAACAAACCTTGTGCCTATAACTAGCCTAACATCTTAAACTCTGAGCTTCAAAGACATAAAACCTTTGCTGATATAGAGAGATCCCTCTTTGGACCCAGGAGGGCTAGATCCTGAGGTCTGAAAGTGGTTTGATGTTGTCTCATCTTTTGGTCTTTCCAATATGGCCAAAACATGGGAACCCCAACATAATGGCGACTCCACTGGGGATCTGAGTATTTCTCACCTCACTACATCATAAGAGCCTCAGAAACCTATAATCTCCGGTTAGGTTGGCATTTAAACACTCCTACTCACAAATCAACCTCTATACCATTTTTTGTGTTTCTCCCATACTCTTGGACAGAGTCTGGAAAGGGCCAGGTAGCCTCCAGGTCCCACACTCTTTCAGAGGTAACACATCTGGTAAAAGCCCTCCCAGT